>SSNS01000312.1:117511-140385 GCA_006937985.1 Aphyosemion australe | reverse complement strand
TGCCTCTAGTTCCTTTAACTCAAATTGAGAAATAGAAAAATTTCAGAAAATTGAATTTCCGTTATTTTATATATATATATATATATATATATATATATATATATATATATATATATATGTGTGTGTGTGTATTTATAATCATCTTTCATTTGTTTTATCATTTTTTATAATTTTATGACTTTCTGTTTTCTGATTTTTAATGATTTTATGATGTTTTGTTTTAAGATAATTTTATGATGACTATCTTTTGTTTTGTTGATCTTTGTGAAGCACTTTGTGATTCTTTTTCTGTGATAAGTGCTATACAAATAAAATTTACTTACTTACTTACTTACTTATTTTAAAATTTATTTTAGAATTTTAATTTTGTTTAATTCGCCTGTTGCTGTCTTCACAAAAAAACTAGGGAGATAAACTTATTTTTTTTAAATGGTGAGCAAGAGAAACACACACACACACACATATATATATTTTTAATTCTCGTATATACTCATTAATTGTATACATTTTTTAATTGGGTTTTACATTTATTTCTTGATTAAATAAGATTAATTTATGGTTTGAGTGAACATTAACATGATTTATTTACAACACTGGTCTTCCCTAGGGGGGCCAGCGATTTTCTAGGGGTGGCCATGCCACCCCTGTCCACCCCTTGGGGGCACCACTGCTGGACTGGTTACAAATTGTTTTTTCCCACTTATCTAACTCTGGCAAATATATCAACAGAATAAATTTCAATTTTAGTGGAAAATCCCTTTAAAAAAAACATGTAACAAATTACAGCTTTAGTCTTGGTGATATTTATTAGTTTTCTACATTTTGTCTTTTTGACTTGAATTTTTTAAAAAAGTCTAATTTGATGTCAACAGTTACGTTTATTTTAAAACTTTTTCTATTTCACTTCATGCTGTAAATAATTCAAATAAAAAAACATGTAAGCCATTTGTCATTATTTGCACTGTTATCTTGACATTTCAATGTAAATCAAAACATTTTGACTTTATTTTACAGAATTGTTTTGCAATTTCTTTTCATTTTCTTTTCTTTAAAGAGTAACATTTCTCTCTAAAAACATGGATACATCTTTAACCATTACCTTAAAATTATTTATTTTTACATAATTTGACTTTAATCGCAAAACATCTGAATCTAGCAATTCTTCTGATAGGCCCTAATGCACCAACATAGATGGAAAAACCCAAAAACTCTTAAAAATAAATCACTCAAACATAAAAAAAAACCTTGTTTCATAAATACAGTAAATAAAATCATTCAGAATTATTCCATGCATTGTGTTAATAGCCCATTTGGGATTAATAAACTTATCCAACTCTGACTCATGTACTATTTTATTACCTCACAATACAAATTCCTGCAGATTTATGCAACATATGTAATTCTGATCATCAAGGGACAATCCACCCCCTTTTTTAAAGAAAAACTAAATCTTTAAGGATTCAGCTTCAGGGTCGGAGTGTCTCGTTAAGTCACAGCTGATGCACTCAGACAGCCATCGCTGCTCTGTGAAAATAAGGGAGTTTAGGCTTTTATCTTCTCCTGTCCATTTTAATAAGCACACTTTGTGACAGCTTAGGTTTCCTCGACGTTTTAGGTGATACACGGCAGAGGCGGAGACTTCCAATTACAGAGGGAGGGCGATGTGGAGAGTGACACACAGGAAGGTGATGAGAGACAAAATCCATAAACACATAAGGCTCCTAAAAGAAAAGAAGAAGAAAAAAGCTGGACGGCCTTTTTTCTACAAGCCCTCTCTTTGTCTGCGGCCTAGCCTTCGTTAAACGAGTTAGGCCTGTTACATTAGCCGCTGGAATGCTTTATGTACTTGTACCAATTCAATTATTTGTTTCTGTGACTCAGGCATGGCAGGAAGTGAGGAGATAGGCACTCACATAAATTCGTGTTGTTAATTTCCAAGTAATGCAGTGGTTGTGATCATTTATGACAGGACAATTGATACCACTGTCAGGAAAGAGACATCCCTAAAGCATCCTTCTTTTTTGTTGTTTTCTTCCCTCCTCGCTTGCAGAACATCACGGTGACACTGGGTTCAGATAAACGTCCCGGAAGCCCTTTGATTAATATAATACAATAAGAGAAATGGGAGGCTAAGATGCCTGTGCACGTCTCCTTTCTGAATATTTGACTCACAAAATGAAATACTCTCCGTCTGTCTCCTCCTGCCCCTCAGTCGAGGACCTCTCCATCGTTTTCTTTGTCATTAATCAATAGACATGACAGTGACAAACACTCTGAGGGCCCCATCTCGCTCTTTTTTTCTGCCTTTATTGCTTTATGGCTCCTCATTGTCAGGCTTGCCAACACATGTATTTCCATGTCATCTTTTGGAGGTGTCAAGAAGATGACAAAGGGAAACGTGGTGGAGTGAGCAGGAGGCGATGGCAGCTCATTTATGTCAGTCTTAAATAAAGACACAGATCATAAATTCATACGTTAGCATTCATGGAGCTGCAGGTCATGGATGCCACTTCCTGCAAATGTGATAAAAATGATCCGGTTTGTCCTTATAATAACAAGATATTTCAAAATAATGGGCTATTGTCTCAAAGTTATGACTCGGCACCTCCTGGAGTTGGGAATGAGCTTCAAGGATCCTAGTGGCTTCATCTGGGGCAGGATTGGGTTAGAAAGGATCTAGGACTCTAAATACAGAGGTCTCACCTTAGCGCCAAAGCAGGGGGAGGGGCTTGTTGGTGAGCAACAGGGAACCATCTGAATTAGTCACGAGTTACAGGAGAACCCTCTCCTGCAGGAAGAGCTGTATGGAGTTGGTGTTTTGTGGAAGAGGAACATTCTGGTTTGATCAACAGTTGCTTTAACTGGCTTTTGGAAATTCCTACATACATACATTTCCATGAAATGTCACAACAAAAGAAGATTGTTATAATTGGTGGAATGAGTTTATATTAGAAATGCAGCGACAAGCTTTGGTGTACAGAGGGTTACGAGAAGTGATTCCCATCTCATGACCAGCTCACAATCAGCAAAAATAATCACGTTTGATATTCTGCTCATCACCCTCGGGAAGGTATCGCACTGTTGAAGCAGCGCCATGACTGAAGTGTACCAGAACCGCTCACACAGCGCATGCGCCAATACATGTAGTCTCTTTTTATTTTTGCATTTCTCTCCACACATAATGGGGAGATGGTTTGTTTGTTTTTAAATAAACTAAAAACGACTTCCCAGACCTTGGTTTCCTTCCTACATCCCATTCAGTCTTCTGCTACCTCCACCCTCCATAATCCCCTGCAGGTTCTCCTACAACTATGGCAACCCTTAAGGAAAACAGACATCAATCAGTCATGTCGTATCAGAGCTTTGGATCGTACAGTGTGAGAACATGGCTCGCGAGCTTTGCCCTGTGAAGAGGTCGCACAGTTTCAGATGGAGCTGAATACAACGACTGAAGACGTTTACGCTTGAAGAGGCCGCAATGAGAAACGATATGGTAAGGGACTCCATCCTCGAGGAGTCAAGAGCAGATAGAGGTACTTAAGTTTATTTAGAAAAAGGATGTATTTGCGTTTTCTTCAACAGTGTTTGGTGGATGGTGATTTATTGATTGGTTGGTTGATTGATTTAGTGTTTTTGTAAAATTCTACAAGCTACTTTGCTGTTTTTTAACTGTTATATAATAAGATTTTTACCCTGAAAACTAACAAAGTTCTACACATTTCTTCAGAGATAATACTTCGTTTGTTCACCTCTAAATCATTTCAGGGTGTTTTTAATTTGGTATTTCAAATGTTTTTAAAGCTGCATGAACCCTTACCTGGATTGTGTTCTCAACCTTTAATATGTCAGAGCTTTGGACACCTGAACACTCCCATAACGGGTTTTGTTAATTATTGTCCATTACCTGTTAGAAACCAGGACAAAGTCACAGATAAGTTACCTTGTTTTGTAAAGTGAGGCCAGGTGGAACTCACCTGTTTTCTCTTAGATGTTGGGAAACAGGTTAATAATTTGTGCTCGTTTTAATTTTGAGCGGTGAGGACATCCAGGTGAATCAGTAAAAGACTGACTAAAGTTTAAGGTGTAGCCAGGTGATTTAGTCAGGCATGATCAGCAGACAGGTGAGAGACTGTATCAGCTGTTTGGGTTTGAAACTCTGAAAATTGTTATTATTTCAAGACACATCTATTAAACAAAATTTTATTTCAGACAGACAGACAGACAGACAGGTTGTTTTAGTGTTTTATACATAAATGTTATGAGTTTTTATAGACGTCTGTCACCATAGGATTTTTGTGGAAACAGGTGAGAAAGCTCCGCCTCCTCTGGGGCTCTATAGCTCAGGCAGAAACATCATTCAGAGGTCACAGTCCTCTCAGAAATGAAAGGGTCAGTCAAGCTCCAGTTGGATTCCATTATGTCACAGCTCTGACTTTTCTCCTCTAAACAGGAAGTGATGCTGATTTAACTTATATCTCCTCCATCAATCCTCATGCTGGTCGGAGGCTTACTTTATAGTCTGACTTCCTGTCTGACTCTCATTAGGTTTACTGACATAGAGGGAGAGACACTGGCTTAATGAGTGGTTTTCATGGTGACCCTAATGAGCCAGTAGCAGCAGCATGAACATTTCTGTTGATTTTGGCTCCCTTCTTGCATCACCGTCTCAGCTGATGCAGGTATTTGGGTCAGCACACCTATCTTTCATACTCTTTTTTTTCTCAAAGAACAAAGAAACTCCGTTTCTCCTCTAAAGAAATAAAAGCTCCTATTTTCCTTGTGTTTGCTCATCATCAATTGAATAAAACAAGACATCCTGATACACTCCTTCACTATCCCTGACACCTTTGCTTAATCCACTTACAATATTTGAGCTGCTGCACAAACAAATTGATATCATCAATTGTGATGTTGGCAAATACCACAGCCAATCTGCTCATGAATGTTTATCTCCTCTAACACTCACCCACCTGCTAAGAGGTGCCACGCTTTAATGAAATTGTTTGGACTACCGGCGCCCGTTGCTAAGGAACTGTGTTCCTCCTGTTTTTTTTTCTTTATGCCTGCAGAATCCTGTCATCAAATAATGATTAGAGATGAGCACACCTCGAGGTGCTCGAGCCACTGAAGGGTGTATTCAGAGCCAGGCTGGCAAACAGCTTCAGGGAGAGAAACGCGCCTTTGTGTGTTAAAGCCTCCATTTGTGGCCCTTTCTCAACTAAAAACCTAATGTGATTGGAGATGGTCCATGTTTACATTTTAAAGGTAAGATGACCACAAATCTGAGGTATTACACGGCTGAGCCTCCTGCTCCTCTGTACCGCCCGACAAGGTAAAAACACCTCCTCGCAGCGATTAGCGGATGTCACAGTCAACTTTCGGCGCTGCTCCTTTCATCCCCGTTTGATGTCTGATTTCTTTACCCTCGTTTTTTTTTCAGCTCTGAGACGAAGGTGACATGAAAAGAGTCTAAGATCAGGTGTTTCATGAATATGTTTACACGTAGAGGAAACGATTCCTCACTTCTCCGCTGCAGACATCTGGAGGGTTGATGTTTGACTTGATTCGTGCTTCTTCACACTGTAACACACACGTGCATGCACACACACACACATAAGAGTAAATGCATTTGATTTTAATATTAATGCATAGGTAGGACTTGTTTTCTACATCTTTCATGAGTTTATAGCTCTGACTAGAAGAAACATAAAACACAAAAAGGCACATTTAGGTGTTTATTTTAACACATTTTCACTAATCGGATTTATGCAAATGAGCACATATTTAATAAGGTAACGTCTAATTAGCATATTCTGATATTTTCATAATGATGTTAATCATCAACTGGAAAAATCTCAGTGAATATGAATGATTTATAAACATAAATGTGCTGAATTTAAGACAAAAATCTTGAAATCTGAATGTTTGGCTCCTATCCCAATATTTTTAATTAACAAATTGCTTTTAATTCTCTGTTTGACATAATATGTTACCTTTGTTATTTCAAAGTAACACAAACATCGAGAAATTAAATCTGTTGATTTTCCTTTTTTTTTAGATTAATTATTAATTAATTTAGAATTTGAGAGATAGAGGAAAATGTCCCCAACTGCAGGACAATAAAGACGTTTTGTGTTCTATTCTATAGAGAGGAAAATTATGTTTTACCTTTAGGAGGTTTCAATGCTCAAACTGAAAAAAGTCAAACTTCTATTAATAAAAAATTAAAACCTTTCCCGATTGAACCAGATTAATGAAGAGATGAAGTTTATGTGGACAAAATAAGCTCAAACTCATTATTTAGATCATTTCAATTCAAAAGAAAATAAGCAGGTAAAGACACTTTTAGGATAGCACAGATATCTTTACCATTCAAATGAATGACATGTATTTAAGGGAGCACGGTTCTCAACTGGGTAAAGGTAGAACTCTCCATCTGGTCTGGGTGTGAGTTGGTGCATCAAATGGGGGAGTTCCAGTATCCTGGTATATTGGTCTTGACTGTTTGCAGTGGTCTTATTTAATCGAGGTCTCGGTTTGACCCTTCTCCTGAGATCATTTTCCTTTGAGAGACCCTACCAGACACTACAGGCATCAGAATCTATGACGAACTCTTCTCCACCACATTCAGCAAAACACCAAAGGCTCCTATCGGTGTGAGGAGTTCACGTATCTTGGTGTTCATGAGAGAAGGACCAATGGATTGGGGCTGAGCCTCATCGATGCTCATGAGATTAGGATTGTGACCAAAAAATTAAATCCTGGATTCAGCTTTTAGCATCATTGATGGTTGCTGCTGTCAGTTTTGAACACTTGAACATAGTGCCTGTCATGGAGGGGAGGTTTGTCTCTTTATGATCATTAATAATGTTGCTGCTGCCTCTGGGCCAGATCGTCGTTGTAAATGAGAATGAGTTCTCAATCGACTCATCTGGTAAAAATAAAGGTTAAATAAAAAGGTTAAAGGAACTACAACCCAACCAGCACACATAGGTGGGCCCCATATGGAATATGCATGGGCAAGCCATATGGGTCCCAACAGGGTTTGTCCATGGCTTCCATGGTGGCCCCACAAGGGTTTGCCGGTGTTAAAGGGGTACTAGGGTAAAATCTATGTGGGCAAAAATCTTTCTGGGCAAACCCCCATGGGGCCGCAATGGAAGTCGCGGACACACCCTGTTGGGCCCTATGGCTTGCCCATATGCAGTATATTCCATATGGGACCCACCTACAGTTTTTGTGCTGGTTGGGAGACTTCACAAGCGGGTTCTCTCTACAGAGTGAAATAAGCCAGCAAGATGCAATCACATAAGATTTTACAACTTTAAAAACTGCAAAGAAAATCTCTTCTTCTTGTCCTGGTGAAGGTTCTCAGTCATTCAGGTCATGGTAATCCAAAGGGGGTTCGAATGAAGGCACCTGGACTTCTTTGGCTTCTTGAAGACGTTTCGCTTCTCAGGATCAGGGTTACATGACAGATGCAAATAATCAGCACTTTTATGCTGATGACACAGTTATTTATAGCTGCAGTAACACTCTTGCAAAAACCATTAATTCCATTCAGAAAGTCCTTGTTGCTGTTGCCATATTCCAGTCAGAATTGACAAAGCTCCTCGAATGAGAAGCTAAATGTCATCAAGAAGCCAAAGAAGCCCAGTTGCCTTCATTCAAACCCCTTTGGATTCTTCTTGTACCGTTCCTGCAGAAAATGTTGCATTAGTAATGAAGATTATTTTAAAAAAAACCTGAAACTTCCTTGGTATAATAATTCAGTCTCAACATGAGTCCTGCTACACTATATTTGGGTCTTGGAGATGAGGTGAGAACATCCACCATCTGGGAGGAGCTTGGAGTAGAGCTGCTGTTTCTCCTCATCAACAGGAGGCTCAGGTGATGCCTCCTAGTTGCATTCTTCTGAGGGTTTTCAGGGACTGATCAAGAACACTGTTGGGAAAATTAAACATACTTGGGATCCTATTTGAACAGTTGGGCAATGATGAGAGGGAAGTCCGGGATTCCCTCCAGTCACCTTTGTGATCCCGACCTTGGATAAGCAGAAGGAAACAGAAATATGGATCCTTTTCTTCAAACTTCCTGTCAAAGATTCACGAGTGTTCTTTAAAATTTTAGTTTTTAATTCAAATATGCAAAAACTTCCTCCACTCCACTTCCTCCTCTACCCTCTGTGGGACCACCTCCCCCTCTCATTACTCCCCCTTTTGTGACTGTAGGTGAGCATCTGGACAATAGCATACGGTTATCAGAGTCTCTCCACAGGCCCTCTGCATGGGATTCAATCAGATGGAGGCAGGAGGGCCTGTGGATCGTATAGATCCAGAGGGTCGATCCATGGGGGCGCTCAGCCTCACTCCCTTTAAGGTGGAGCTGCTGCATGTTTGGATCAATTGTATCCCTGTTAATGGAAAATAATTGAAGTTTCCCCTCCAACCTGCTGCTGAAACAGAGGAGACCTGTGAAGGATGTTTTTAATTCAAACCCTCGTGCTAACAGGGTGAGCTGGACTTAAATTGACGTTTTCAGAGATGTTTTTTTTCTGCAACAAGACTAGAAGGCATCTTCGTGATAATTACTAATGCAATGGAACTGAAGGAGGAAAAAAGGATTCTATAGAAGCTCACTAGAGAAAGAAAGAAGAAAAACGATGGCAGTGAAATGCAGACGCATCAAGAGTCACGCCAAAATGGTTCCCCTTCCATGCATTAACGACCGTATCAATTGAAAAGCATCTAAAGTGCTTTGAAAGGAGACGTGTGTGAGAAACACACACATCCAAGGCTCGGACCCACTTCATCTTGTGATCTCCATCTCTAATGTAAACTCTGAGTGTGGAGGGTGGCTGAAGATGTTAACTGTGAAAAATAAATGTCATCATCGGCCTCTCCTTCAAGATTGTTTCCTGAGATAAAAACTCCAAACTCGAATCAATCGGTGCAATTAGAGCCCGCGAGCCATTACACAGAGCACACGTCGTCCTATTTGTTACACTCGATGCGCTCCGTTCTCATTGTGCACAGCGAGGTGCTTGTGAGGAGGCTGAATGGTGAGAGTGGAGTCTTAAGAGACTCTTTTTGTGTTCGGGGTGAATGTAACTCAAGGTAAATGAAGACGTTGAGTACAGGAAAGGTTCTAAACCTGAGGGCCGCAGGTCAAAGCTCTGTGCTTTCATGAGACACAAAGAGAAGGAGAGCAAACGTACTTTAGAGAACACGCACACACATCCGGTCATGTTTCAGGTCATGTGCATGTTGCAAATTGAGTTTTTGAATCATTTTAAGGCTTTTTGATTTATTGTCTGTCTTCTTGGGAAATTTGCACATTTTAAATTGTAAATTAATTTGATATTTTATAAAATAAACTAAAAAAAATGAACTTTATGTTTCAGCTGTAATTCTGCATTCTGTTTGTCATTGTGTGTGTTTATGGAGGTTTCCACGTGATCACGTGTGTTTAAGAAAATTAACGACTAAATTGTGGTTTTTATTGGTAACTTTTAAAGTAAAAACATGAAGTTCTGACACAATAAAATATGTTTTTGTCCAAAACGGCCTGTTTTGATAGCATTTATTCAAGAGAAGTTCCCTGGTTTTATTCCTGCACCTTCAATTTTAAATTAATTAGATGATGAAAGAAAACTTTACTGAAAATAATTTTGTTTTATCTTCTGTCTGAAATCTTGATTTCTGTCTTTTGATGTGGACATTTTGAAATAAAACTGCAAGTAGCTACCTTTTTGCAAGTCTAAAAACAAAATGATGCAGAAATTTATAATAATAAACAAAACTAGAAATGTACCTACATTTCTAAAACCAGCTTATTAATAATGTAAGAATAAACAAAATGTCTACAATTTGATGTAGAAACTGTATGAGAAGTGGAACGAGAAGCAAGATTGACAGTAATGTTGAAGCTGCTGCCAGTGGCTCATTAGGATCACCATGATGACCACCTACCTGTGTCTCCTCCTCCCTGCGTTATAGAACTACAAAAGGGGCGGGGCTTTCTTACATGTAGATTTTTGCTATCTGTGAGAATTTCATACAACATACGGCTACAAAAACAAGACTTTAAAAGTTTTAAAATTCATTTAAACATTAAGAGTAAACTAAAAAACTTATTTCTAAGAGGCTCCTATTTTTTATTTGTCTTGCATATTTCTAAGAGAATTTAAAAAGTGGCTGAATTCATTTGTGCATTACTTTTTATTTCATCTGAACCGTTTTTCTTGGTAAACTTGCGACTCGTTTGGACCTGGACCAACATCACTGAACAACCCAACTCAGATTAAATGAAATGGCCTTTCCTGTCTTGATTATTTTATTTTATTAAATCTGTAGGGTCAGTGTTACAAGCAGGAATGATGATTAGCAGCTCATCGGAGCAGGCGGGTTGATGTAAGCGGCCTCACGCTGAGATTGCCCGCAGTTACCTCATCCACCGTTCACATCAGCACTAGGTATGAAGGGAGGAAGCAGGAAGACGAACCGAGGGCCTCGTGGGAATGATGAAACAGACCTCTCATGTAGTAAAGCTTCTCCTCTAGAAGCAAACCAGGCAGACTAAACGTTTCTGCCTCCATTAGGTCTTTGGTAATCAGTGTAATGAATTTGCTGTGATTCAACCTGTCTGGTGGAGTCTGCTTTGATGAAATGATCCAACTTCAATGGTTCGTTTGCTGGTGTTTGATTTTTACTTTTATGTCAGGATTAGATCAGTTAGACTCCTTGAGTTATTAAAAAGACAACTGTGTGTAAACAATGAACAACGTAAACCACAGAACATTGTTTTTAACCGGTAAACATCCAAATTTGGTGCAGAATTTTTGGTAAGAAGCCCAAAACAATGTTTCGTTGGTAAATAAGGTCACTTTTTTTGTTTTTTACTTTTAGTGTCAACTTAGTACTTTGTAACCAAATGAGGATCATCTGTTTCCACATTTAGGGTCAAACCATTGAACGCTTACACCTCATATTTGAGTTTTGTGTAATTTTTGAACATTTTTTGCATTTTTAATTTACTTAATTATCCTTCATGTAGCCAGGAACGTCCATTTATCAATTTTTCCCACTTATTTAAGGCTAGGACTAGGGATGTTCAATATTGAGGTTTTTTTTACCAATATCCAATTTATCATAGTCCAACCCTTAATTTCTGATGCTAATAAATGTGTCCCCACCATAAAAAAAGAACAACTAAATCATTATAGGCAACTAACATCATATTTCCTGCATACTTGAACTTTAAATAGCATTTGTGCAAAATATGACAAATACTTTCAATTTAAGTTGGGCAATGTAAAAAAAAAATACCATAATTATTTTATCACCAACAGCAGCTGAATAAACATAATCCTGACAAAAACCAACGTCACAGGGCAAATTTCTACTTCTTTCTATTCTAATTTGTGCCAAACAAACAAAAAAATCTGAAAACTGATTTCTTGGATCCGACATATTTTGACATTTTGAGTAATAGGAGAATTAGCTCAAAAATTTGATATTTAATATCTGCATAGTATGTAAAAATAGTGTCATTAAAGCAGCATTCCGCAACTTTGCAGTTATATGGTCTCTGTCGCCCTCTAGAGGCTTGCTGCGTAACGTCACTGTCGTAACATTAAATCTTTCTCTCGGGCATAAGAGGCATGTTTACATTCCTAATGTCAGGCAAAACAACAAAAACAAACTTTTCCACCTCCACACATTGAATAAATAGTTTTATCAGGACTGTATAACAACTTTATGCCCGACCAAACACAATAACCCAGGTGAAATAATTTATTACTTACCTAGCCATTAGCAGCACGGCTAGGTCAGAGTCCGTAGTTCATGCTGTTCTTTCTAAAAGAGCTCTCCAGCGAGGAAAAGACGGCCCAATAATAACTGGTCTTTGCTCTTGCTCTATCACGTTCTTCTTTTCTTTTCCTAGATTCCTCTGATAAGAGATTTCTAGCTTTCTTTGGTGAATCTGCCACTGCTACAGCGAGTCTACGTTATACAATTATGGCAAGCCAAAGGGATAAAAAATGCGCATTCTAAACTCGCATTATGTCCGGCAAAATGCTCATTCAAGACGCGCGTTTTGGCAGACATAATGCTTGCTTTTAGAACACGTGAGTTTTTGCACCCTTTGGCATCAAAATGTGCGTTCAGGACGCGCATTTTGGCGGACATGACACACGTTTATAACGCATGCTTTTTTTTTATCCCTTTGGCTTGCCATATACTGCCGTAAAGAAACACCCAGTCAGTTCATCCTGCAGCGACCCGAGCTCAAAAACTGTATAGTGCAGTAAACAGACGTGGGACCCCCCAACACTAACACAGGTATGAAAATGACCATAATAGATGATAGTATGACGCAAAAACTTTACAAAAAAGCATAATTTTAAGGTGCAAAAGTTGCGGAATGTTGCTTTAAAGAGAAAAAACCTATACTGATTATTTCCAGTAGTAGGCTATATTTTGATGCCAAGTCGGTCGATAATATGGGACATCCCTTGGTCTTAAGGGTCCAGAAGACAAACCCAGTCTTTCCTTTCCCCAGCAACAATCTCCAAGTGTTCCCAGCACAAAGAGTAAGTCCTGGTTTTCCTCTCTGGTTCTCCTCTCTGTGTCTAGGAAATCTCAGAAAGAAGACAGGAGGAGGAGGAGGAGCAGCAGCATCTCTACTCCAAACATGCCATCTCTAGCCTGGTCACCTTATGGAGGAAGCCCATTTCAGGTGGGATCCTTTTATTTCAGCCATGATCCAAACCAGAGATGAGGGTTGGAAAGTAGACAGAACAAAAAAATGACAGGTTTGATTTTTCATTCACATCAAACTCTTCACTGCATCACCCCAATCTGTTCCTCCAGCTCTTGTACTGACTCCCAACCCCGTTTCTGGTTTAGGGACTTAGGTAAAGTTACTTTCCCAAAGTAATAGATGCCATTCCCACTGCGAGGTGAGCTATGATAACTTAAAAGAAGACATTTTTCCGTGTGCATCTGTCATAGATGCACTTCAACATTGCTGTTTATGCGACACGGGAAGAGATAATATCCATTCATAAGAGCGAGTGTGAGCAGCACCTTTTTAGGTGTGTGTTGTTGAGTGATGATTGTGCGCCATGCATCCCCTGTGGGAAAATGTGAGGTTATATTATTCATCTGAGTCAATTATGTCATTTGTGTAATTATACCAGCATGTGAGTGGTGAAATCCCAGCAAGCAGCTGACAGGATGGGAACGCTTCAGGAAGTGATAGATTTCACATTTTCACACGACTGTAAAGTAGAAGGAACATTAGGGACGGTTTTATTTTTGGCATCGCTTTTTCACCATCTAAGCCTAAATCCTGTTTACTGTTTGAGAGAGGTACAGGTGAGGCCTTGCCCACGGGCAGGTGAGGAGGTCACGGGGCCTGGTTCTGTCGAAAGGCTAATAATTAATGATCGGCGGTGGCGGCGCTGCTGCCAGGCTCCACTGATGTCATTAACTCAGCTCAGTGAAGCTCAGCCCTTTTTGCTCGGGACCTGCTGCAGCTGTCACTGTGCTTGCTTAATTATCCCCTCACCCCTTCGCCTCACCCATCCCTCACCCCTCCAGCCTGCGGCCACTGTGGGGCTGCTGCTTGTAACCCACATCTCACCCCTTCACCCCCACTCCCCCCATCCTTTCCCGGGGTCTGCAGCTGAGCTGAGGGCAAAAAACAAAGCGTTTCTTCAGTTTGGATCTTCACTCTTATCCATAACATCTAACATCAAACTCATCTAAAGTGAATTTATTCTCCGGTTTAAAACGAGGATGCTTTCACTGATTTACTCACAGAGGATTATTACAGATGAGCTAAAGCTAAGGCTGTTGGGGACACGTTAGCGTTTGCAAAGGAATTTCCAAAATGTCTTCCTAATGTTCTGAACTTCCTCACTGTTACTGTGTCTGGAATTGTGTGCAAATTGAGCAAAGGCATTAAGATTTTCTGAAAATAGAGTCATTGTGGGTATCTTGAGTGTGTCAGGTGCAGAAACGTGGGACGCGTTAGAGAGGGGATTGCAACTTATGACAAAAAACAGCTATTATTTAAAACATAACAAACCAAAAGGAAACGGCTATAAAAAAATACAATTCTGATTTACAAGTTCAAGAAAAATGTTCATTTTTAAAACATCACTTGTTTCACCTTGTTGTCCTTTTTTTATTTATTTTTCTCTTTTTTAGTTTTAGTGTTTTTGTCATTTCCATTGTCACTGCTTCCAAAACTCTCCATGAAGTCAAAACACCTCCAAAAAACATCTCATCCAAACACTTTTGCACTTAGTCCAGCCTTGTTCCCTTAGGGTTGGATTAGGGTTAGGGCACCACTGAAATTGCTAAAACACTTCTTAAAAACTCTAAAATCTGATTTAATTCACGTTGATGCTGAAGTACTGGCCTCCTCACCTTGCTGTCAGCTAACACACACTTCCATGTAATATTAACCGGTGTCAGATATCCTAACCTGTGCGCTGCGAAGGGAAGTTAAGTTCACCTGCTCAGGAGTCGTTCAAGGAGCATGCTCTCACACTAACAAACACACGTTAATATTTCATCTCGTCTGGCCGATATGTTTAGAGACCTCTCTGCACTGAGATGCAGAGAGAGAGAGAGAGAGAGAGAGAGAGAGAGAGAGAGAGAGAGAGAGAGAGAGAGAGAGAGAGAGAGGAGGATGTGTTTATATCCACTCTGCTGAGGGATTATTTCTGTACCTGTTCAAACATGCTGGCTGAATTATTTAACACCACCGTGCGCTCGTATTAAACATCTCACCCATGCTTTTACCTCTCCACGGTGAAAGTGCACCTTAGCGCACATGGCGGACAAAAAAGGGGACGAGCGAGAGTTTCTGGGAAAACAACGCTGCCCGCGGCAAAAACAAATGCAACGCTCGCTGGTTAACCTGAGCTTTGAGCCGAGGGCTGTGATTGTTTCTGAATTATAGATGAACTCTCAGAGTGGATCAGAGGGAAGACTACGTGTTGCTCTTTCCTTCTCATGACAGATGCATCTGAGTGGAAGGTTCCAGGTAAATCCTGATGCAGCAGCACAGGCAAAGTTTAACTTAACTATGTGACGACTGTAGTACTTCAATTAATGCATCAGCACTGAATCAATATCGTCATTAATTTGCAATTGCGTCATTGTTCTTGGATGGTTACATGCCTAACAAGTAAAAAAATAAAGAGAGGTAATAATAAATATGCTAGTGATGTGCAGCTGAGTCAGGGTTAGTTTGCTATGGCTTTTGGTAAAACAAGGATTGAATTTTGGTGAAACAGGTAAAAGAACCCGTTTGTAGCTCTAAAACTCAGGTACACTGGTGAGAGACATTAGTGGTTACCATGAAAACAGAAATCCAGAGGGATAGTCTGACCCTATTCTGTGATATTATATAAGTAATACATTTTTTGTGCAATTCTGCCCTCTATCCTGTAGAGCCCCATGCAACTTCACCACCACTCAGCAATAGCGTTAGACATCTGCTCACGTAGAGATGTCAATCACAAGCATGCTTACATTTGGGGATGTACCAAGACTGAGCGTTTTTTTTATTTGTTCACAAAGCTGCGAAGACACAGCAAATCATAGATCAGCTACGACCACACACACACACACACACACATATGAATAATTGTATTTGTAGAGGTGCATGTTCACGTTGCTTCTAGCTGTATCACAAAAGCAGTGCGTGGGCTAAAATGTGCAATACATTTTTGCACCTCTAGGTGGTGCCCTCTGAGAAAAAAACTCTTGATTTCTGTGTTTAAAAGGCACTGGTGGTTACTATGGTAATCTTACTGATTCACTGGCAGCAGCTTCAACATTTCTGTTGGTCTTTGTTTTTTATACTTTCTACTGTAGTTAATACATTAAACTATTTTGGCGCCTTTTAATATTTCTTCAGAAAGTTTCTTATTTCTTAATCTCAATTTTGGTATTTTTGATTTTTTTTTTTAATAAAACAAGAAAATTAAAAACAGTTTTTTAAAGGCGTTGAAAAAAAACCTGCGGATGAAACCAGAAACAGTTACTTAATTTAAAGTGTCCGTGCCTCATTTATTTCTGTTTGTCTAAAACTTTGTGTCTGTTGTTTACCCATGAACATCCACAGCAAGCTAAGTAACTATATATACATTTTGAGAAAAACATATTAAAAATGATTTAAACTACAATAAACCAACAGAGTGAACCCCACTAGTGTTAAATCCTAAGATCATATTGAACTAAACAGGTTTATCATTTATCTGAGTCTTAATGAGGCTAAGCTAAAGGACAAAAATTATTTGCTACCTAAAAAGTTAACAAAACCTGGTTTGTTCCTGAAATAATTCCGATTCAAACTTCTCGTGAAGCAGCGCGACGTGCTGCTGCTGAACCCTAATTACAAAATAAGAAAGTGATTCTTTAATGACCATGGTGCAGGCCTCTTCAATTCAATGTAATCACACAAGAGGGTGTCTGAAGATGAAAGATTATAAAAGGAGCTGCGTGCCATTAATATTATCAAATAGCCTCTATCTCCACTTATCACGAGGAGCGCCTGATGATTAAACCCAAAAAGCACAAGTTTGGATTGAGAAGTGCTGCGATGGTTAATTAAAACGCCCACTCCTGGAACGACTGGAGGATTTAAGATCTCTGATTGTGTGGGTTTTTTTTTTTAAATAAAATGCAGGTTTCAGCATCTCCAACTTCCATGCTGACCTCTAACTCGAAAACATCCGTCTGATACGTGATGTCATCATGATTCGGTCAGCTTTCATAAACAATCATGTTATTTCATTTAAATGAAATTTTTCTAACTCAAAGGATCCAATCTAATTAAATTCCTCACTAAAACTTAAACAATGCGACTTTACTGTGCCGTAAACTCCATTTCTGATTAAAAGATGGTAGTTGCCCTGTGCAGTAAACAGCAAACGGTTGCAACATTTTTTGAACTCGACACCAAACTGTTGGACAAAGTCGATGTTTAATTCCCCCTGAAAGCTGGAGCTCTCGTTTTGTTGCCGAAGGATGGAGACTCGGTTGAATTAGAAAAGGAATAACATTAAACCGTTATGAGCTTTGCCCTTTAATGACAGTGGGAGTCTCTGGGATTACACACAAAATGTTGATGGAGATCAATCCACATAAAATGGAAGAACATTTCCTCCTCTCCGAACGCCACAGAAGCAGCGAGGAGGCTTCTTCTTCTTCTTACCCCCTTCCTCCTCCTCCTCATCCACCCGGGGCAGCTTTCTGCATCAGAAGAATTCCCGGCAAATTAATGCACTACCTCTTGGGCTAATTAAATTAGAGGGGATCAAAACTACAGAGCGGCTTTTGTGGTGGACACAATGTTGTGCTTCATGCGCTCTTTGCTCTGGGGGGAATTTCTGCCATTTAGCCTCCTCTCTGCCTGCAGCTCCATGCTGGACTCGCTCTAACACAGTCAAGTTTCTCTAATTTGCTTGAATGAGAAAGAATTATTAACTGATAATAAGAAACCAAGAGAGAGAGAGAGAGGGAGAGGGAGCATTGTGAGGCTGCAGGCAGGGATGAGTGAGAAAAGGGTGAACTCAGCGGCACCTGAAGCTCATGTGACTTTTATTTTATTAATTCCTCCCCAAAACGAGGCATTCAGGAGTAAAATTGCTGTGCAAATGACAAGAACGATTATGGTTGTAATTCCTCTTCTTTGTGAAATGTGTGCAGCTTTGTTGCAGCTCTAACTGGATCAGGCTGCTAACAAGCTAGCGCTAACCACGTAGCATTAAGCATGACCTCTGCAATGCATGATGGGTCTTTTAAAGATTATTCCACTTTGTGGGGGACACAGATATCAAGTGATGTCATTGGTACCATTTAAAGCACTGGTTAGCAGATAAAAGAGTCTAAATAAAGCAGCACAATACATACAATATTTATATCGCAGAACATATTGTTCGTTTTACAGCTCTTTGTGGTATGTTTAAGTGAGAATAGGTGTTTGTTAGTGCTAATTTCACTTGTTTTTAATACTGAAAGAGTTTATTTGATTTTTTTCAGGCTAGAAATGTAAAATTCTTCAAATTAGCTAAGTGGCTACAAGATGCTATTTAGGCTAAGTATCAAAAATAGAGACTACAAATGAGATTTTAAAGGTTATAACGTGTTATCTTAAGTTATAATAGTTCTATGGTCGATACAACATATGTTCACCAGGTTCTTTGCATAAAATCCCTCTTCCATTGCATTTTCATTCTTCACAGTTTCATTACCTTCCAGAATGAGCCATTTGAGGGCTCTGTCACTAAGAAAACAAGCTGCTGCAGGCCACGCCCACCCATCCCACGCTCAGGCTGCTACAGGCTGAGAAGCTCTGATATCCAGGAGGGGCTCTGAGTAAAGCTAATGCTCGTACAGCCTGGAGAGGTAGGAGGTGGTTCTGTGATATGCTAATTTGTGACATCACAAACGGGGGCTTTTTGAAACCAAACACTAACAGAAAACAGATGGACGGGTTGTTTTTAAGTCTGGAGTGCAGAAAAAGTGAGTTACGCATAATATGTCCCCTTTAATGCCCAAATGATGTACAACACAGCAACTCACACCTCCAAGAATGTAGTCAAAACCATTTATCATGAGGATCAGAGACTATAAAATCCCTTAAGAGGAAGGATCAGGTAAACTAGCTTGCATTATGAGCTTCAAAAGCGTAGAACTTCACATCTTTCTTCTTGAACATAGAAACCTTATATCAAAGGAAGCTAAACATCTTCAAAAACATGAAGGTTACTTTTGGTCTCTTTTCTATACCCCAATGAACTCTCCTGAGCCCTTACCAACACCATGCTGGAGACCCTGTCCTGGCATAACTTCAGACCACGTCAGCATGCAGCTACATTCATAGAAGATCATTAAGATGCTGATGAAGTGATTAGTTGTGTTTTAAATTCTCAATGGCCAAGAAAACACGTAACATTTGAAGATCTTGCCAAGGTCCTACAATAGCCATACACATTCTGGATCACTATTTAACACTATAGCAAGGTCTTCATCCCCTGAGAGGGGGCCCTGAGAATTTATTTTGCATTCCAAAGATCCAATGAGATCTTTGAAGACCCTAACCTGCAAACTTATGGAACCAAAATGATCCACTGACAAGCAGATGTCCATGAAATGGACATTTACACAGACAAAAATGACTTGATTCAAAAAGGACAGCATCAGTTGCCATTTTTGATCGTAAATCATAATCTTAAAACACAAACAAATGGGTTTCTTTCTGGTAGTCTGTTATTTGGTTTAGAGAACATTTAAATGTAGTAAATAACCCAATAAAACCACTGCAGCCAGTAGAAATCAAACTAGACTCGGAGTGTAAATTTTCTGTCCACACTGCTGTGGTTTGCACCCCAGTTCCCTGGAGACAATGTTCTTCTGAGATAGTTACACATTATGACCAATTTTCAGCCAAATTAATCAATTGAATTAAAAAAAATCGTCTGTATTTCGCTGCGAGGCAGAACGTCTGAGAGGAGAGAAAAGACGCTGCCTTGGATCCACAACAGAAGCAGTAAGTGTGTTTTTCATGCCTTCAGGAAATCTCTCCCAAGTCAAAGGAAGTAACTCTCTCTCCCCTCCCTCCATTTGCCTCCCACTCGCCCACCGACACATGTTGGCAGCGCAAATATGAACAGATTAGGAATTAATTTAGGTATCAAAGACTGCTTACCTTGATATTAAGGTGGGGTTTCCCCACTAAGCCGCTGATAAATACGACATTTGCATTCTGTGTTTCATCCTGCCAATTACAAACCGACTGCCGCAATCCTCTGCAACACTTCAGGAAGGTAAATCATTCAGGTTCAAACAACTGATGCTCATTTCTGTCAGAAGTAGAGATGAATAAAGCCTGAATCATCAGACGGGTTTATGTTGATTCTACACACATTTTCCTGCCTGGCTACTCTGTTGGAGATAAAAAAGGAACTATACCAGATTTCTATTTAGCTTTCCAGCATCCGTTTTGTGTTTTTCTTTTTTTCTCACAACTGATACACACTCTCGGCGTACTCTGTGTGACTTCTCTGTGGATCAGAGTCTCGCTGAAGTGATCCTTCAGCTCGAGAACACTTACAGCCATCAGGCACATGACCTTCCAGCTACCAAGGGCTCTATAATCACTGGGCTTCTCGCTGAAAGCTTCCTGGACTTAGATAACGATACTAACATGGTGCTGTCATGGCCAAATGTTTCCAGACTGACACAAACATGAATTTGATAAAAGTTTTCTGATTTTCTGTCAGCTGTCTACATGGTTACTATCAGAAAAGTTTTATGTTCTTGCAAAGAGACAATGTTGGCCTGCTTCTTTACTAGACCTCTGTAGTACGCCCTGACTTGTTGTCAATCACCTTCTGGTCAAGATTCAGATTAATAGAGGTCATTCTTCATCATTATTGCTTGGAGTTTGTTAGAATTTGAGAGTACTGGAATGTCCATCTTCTTGTTATCAATGGGATAAGCGACTATAAAGTTCCCTAGACCCAAAGTGTTGGAGCCACTTAGTTTTGACCTGATGACCTGGAGCTCTATCATTGTTCATCACCAAACTGTTGTTGGATGGTTGGGAGGAGTTCCTCTGGGAAGATGTTTGGGTACCATTCTTTTTCATGGCTGTTCTGAAGCTAAACTGTGAGTAAGTCAGCAAAAAGGCTTTCCTCCAGTCCTCAGCAGTCCATCCCTGGACCTCTAGCAGAAAATCTGTCTGTCTGGGAAGGTATTGGGAAGAGAAGTGGCTTCTTTACTGCCCTTCTTGACATCAAGCCAATCTCTAGTTTTCTCATTACTGTGCGGTAGATAAACTAACACCTTCTTGCTGACATCACTGAGAAAGTTCGACTCTGGCAGAGCTCCGATCCCATTGATGGATCAGCAACAGATGATGGTATTGGTGCTGCAGGATAACCTTATACGCCTTCGTCGCAGATGTTATGGAAATTGGTTTATTTTAATGCAACAAGGTATTTTGTAAATAATTCAAAAGTTTCTGCAAACTGTCATTTGAAAAGTTATTCTCTAAACATCTGGCCACGGCTGTAGAACATGTTGTAGAACTTAACTGATTAGTTGAGATGACCATATCTGATTAGATATCTTGATAAAGAATTTCGTAAAAGTTACGCATCCTCTTTGATACTATAGAGGTGGATAAACAGTGATATTGTAAGCAAGCAGCTGTCTAAATTGCGACTTGCTCTCTAATCCAGAGAGAATTAGGGTCCTTCCTGTGTACAAGGCCCTCTCCCGGTCAGGGCCCCTGTCCTGTTTAGATTTGTGAGCTTGATAAACCTCGACGGCCAACAGGTCTGTTATGAGTGGGAAACAGCAAAGCAAAAGAGGAGGAGAGGGGGGTGGGGGGTCTCTACATTTTCTCATAGCCAAAGTCAACCGGGGATAATACCTCAATCCTAATGGGGCTCAGCGTGGGCATTATCTGGCCTCCGATGCCCCCCCCACCCCGACTTCCTCTTTGTTCATGTGGAAGTGGAGTTTATTCAGACTCCCACCGTCGCTCTACGTCACCGAACCCAAACTTTTTCAGGTAGACGGCCTCCCCCCCGGTGACTGAGGGAGCATGAACTCCATCAGGATTTACAAAAGCCCTCGTTGTCACCCCCCCTTTCCCCTCTTCCTCTCTGATCATATTCAAACGTTGTGAGATAAGCCCTGGTTTTCCCTGATAGCACCACAGAGACAAGGCAGCAGCGGCCACAACGGCCTCCTGATTACAGCCTCAATATGAGCCGTCAGCAGAGAGGCGTTGGGTGGCTGAGATTAAGTAATGATTCTTGTTGAGAAGAATTAAGGTAGAGGAGCTCTGTGAACTGTGGCACACACCTCAAGAGCAGCAGTGCCTTCTGAAGTGATTACAAGGTCATCGTAGAGAGGAGAAGCTAAAGATGCACTATTCAAGTTGTCCATCAGGAAAATTTCTCTGAGCAAGGAGTTCACTGTTTATCCCATGGAAGCAAAATGCTGTCTTGATGCAATCATTTTCTCATGAAGAAAACAGGGTTTCTCGTGGGATCTGGTAATATTTGCCAAAATGTGCACGTTCTAACAGTGACGATAAAGGCTCATTTTCTGTTTAATTCTTACAGGTAATGGAGATTAAATAATTATTTGTATTAAAAAGACTCAAAAGAAGCATCAAGTTGGTGAGAAAGGAAGAACATGATGTGGCTCAGCAGTGAGGGAAGGTATGAAAAAAAACCTGGATGGGGGATTTTCTTTAGTTCTAAATAGCTGCTTAACTATTTTGGGTTTACTATGGTCACAGTTGTGCAGCTGTAGCCTCTAACTTCAAGTAACCGGTAGAACATCACTGAAAACCAGTGGATGACATCACTGCCATAAAGGACCTGAACAGGTCAGTCGTGTGGATTTTAAAGTTTGGCTGTACAGCGCCAACAACTAAACAGAGTCAGCTTTCTCTTATGAGAAAGAGTGCATGGGGTCACCAAGAACCACACAGGGGGTCTTGAGATGACTACCAGATATCACCAGTTCAGTGGCATAGTGGTATGAGTGCCCTGAGATTGGGAGATTGTAGGTTCAAATCCACATATGGTGAAGATATATTTCTAGCATAATTGTTATAAAATCTCAACCAAATTGTCATAAATGGATGAGTTAATATGAGCTGAAGTGGTTTTCTTAATGTCCTGAATTATTAAGCTTTGCTTGTATGGTCAAACTAGTGATATCTGAGGTTGCGTGTCTTGATTATTGCTATTTTGAAATAGATGACACTGAGAATTTAAACTTGCTGAACATAGATGACTTATATTTTATTGTTTTTATTTT
>SSNS01000312.1:66663-115727 GCA_006937985.1 Aphyosemion australe | reverse complement strand
CGGCCTCCTGATTACAGCCTCAATATGAGCCGTCAGCAGAGAGGCGTTGGGTGGCTGAGATTAAGTAATGATTCTTGTTGAGAAGAATTAAGGTAGAGGAGCTCTGTGAACTGTGGCACACACCTCAAGAGCAGCAGTGCCTTCTGAAGTGATTACAAGGTCATCGTAGAGAGGAGAAGCTAAAGATGCACTATTCAAGTTGTCCATCAGGAAAATTTCTCTGAGCAAGGAGTTCACTGTTTATCCCATGGAAGCAAAATGCTGTCTTGATGCAATCATTTTCTCATGAAGAAAACAGGGTTTCTCGTGGGATCTGGTAATATTTGCCAAAATGTGCACGTTCTAACAGTGACGATAAAGGCTCATTTTCTGTTTAATTCTTACAGGTAATGGAGATTAAATAATTATTTGTATTAAAAAGACTCAAAAGAAGCATCAAGTTGGTGAGAAAGGAAGAACATGATGTGGCTCAGCAGTGAGGGAAGGTATGAAAAAAAACCTGGATGGGGGATTTTCTTTAGTTCTAAATAGCTGCTTAACTATTTTGGGTTTACTATGGTCACAGTTGTGCAGCTGTAGCCTCTAACTTCAAGTAACCGGTAGAACATCACTGAAAACCAGTGGATGACATCACTGCCATAAAGGACCTGAACAGGTCAGTCGTGTGGATTTTAAAGTTTGGCTGTACAGCGCCAACAACTAAACAGAGTCAGCTTTCTCTTATGAGAAAGAGTGCATGGGGTCACCAAGAACCACACAGGGGGTCTTGAGATGACTACCAGATATCACCAGTTCAGTGGCATAGTGGTATGAGTGCCCTGAGATTGGGAGATTGTAGGTTCAAATCCACATATGGTGAAGATATAT
Organism: Aphyosemion australe; assembly: GCA_006937985.1. Taxonomy (NCBI): domain Eukaryota; kingdom Metazoa; phylum Chordata; class Actinopteri; order Cyprinodontiformes; family Nothobranchiidae; genus Aphyosemion; species Aphyosemion australe. The sequence continues at coordinate 114,860 of SSNS01000312.1, read as the reverse complement.
TTCTAGCATAATTGTTATAAAATCTCAACCAAATTGTCATAAATGGATGAGTTAATATGAGCTGAAGTGGTTTTCTTAATGTCCTGAATTATTAAGCTTTGCTTGTATGGTCAAACTAGTGATATCTGAGGTTGCGTGTCTTGATTATTGCTATTTTGAAATAGATGACACTGAGAATTTAAACTTGCTGAACATAGATNNCACTCCCTTGGCTGGAAAGGAAGCCCACATATGAATTGTGTCAGGACACTTTACTGTTAGCAGGACACGGCTGATGGGGAGAGCTCATCTTTTCTTCTCCAGCTGATCCTTGCACCAGATGTTACAAACAATTAGCAAAAAGCCCCTTGTTAAGTTCTTTCTGAGTTTTTCTTCTAATTCCATTTGTTTTTTCGTTTCTCATCTTGTACACAGAATAGCAAAGTTTTTGTTTTTTACCTTGTTTGCTGACAGTTTCGGCGAACCACAGTCGCCATCTTCAGAGCGTCGCCAGGTGTTGGCGGCGTCACTTCCGTTGTTTATCCGCGGGCAGTAGGGGACGATGTCGCCCTCTTAGCTCTGAAGGTGGCGACTGTGTTTTGCCGAAACTGTCAGAAAACAAGGTAAAAAAACAAAAACTTTGCTATTCTGTGTACAAGATACGAACGAAAAACCATGGAATCAGCAAAAAGGCTTTCCTCCGGTCCTCAGCAGTCCAATCCCTGGACCTCTAGCAGAAAATCTGTCTGTCTGGGAAGGTTTTTTGAAAAGAAAAGTGGCTTCTTTACTGCCCTTCTTGACATCAAGCCATTCTCCAGTTTTCTCATTACTGTGCGGTAGATAAACTAACACCTTCTTGCTGACATCACTGAGAAAGTTCGACTCTGGCAGAGCTCCGATCCCATTGATGGATCAGCAACAGATGATGGTATTGGTGCTGCAGGATAACCTTATACGCCTTCGTCGCAGATGTTATGGAAATTGGTTTATTTTAATGCAACAAGGTATTTTGTAAATAATTCAAAAGTTTGTGCAAACTGTCATTTGAAAAGTTATTCTCTAAACATCTGGCCACGGCTGTAGAACATGTTGTAGAACTTAACTGATTAGTTGAGATGATCACATCTGATATCTTGATAAAGAATTTTGTAAAAGTTACACATCCTCTTTGATACTATAGAGGTGGATAAACAGTGATATTGTAAGCAAGCAGCTGTCTAAATTGCGACTTGCTCTCTAATCCAGAGAGAATTAGGGTCCTTCCTGTGTACAAGGCCCTCTCCCGGTCAGGGCCCCTGTCCTGTTTAGATTTGTGAGCTTGATAAACCTCGACGGCCAACAGGTCTGTTATGAGTGGGAAACAGCAAAGCAAAAGAGGAGGAGAGGGGGGTGGGGGGTCTCTACATTTTCTCATAGCCAAAGTCAACCGGGGATAATACCTCAATCCTAATGGGGCTCAGCGCGGGCATTATCTGGCCTCCGATGCCCCCCCACCCCGACTTCCTCTTTGTTCATGTGGAAGTGGAGTTTATTCAGACTCCCACCGTCGCTCTACGTCATCGAACCCAAACTTTTTCAGGTAGACGGCCTCCCCCCCGGTGACTGAGGGAGCATGAACTCCATCAGGATTTACAAAAGCCCTCGTTGTCACCCCCCCTTTCCCCTCTTCCTCTCTGATCATATTCAAACGTTGTGAGATAAGCCCTGGTTTTCCCTGATAGCACCACAGAGACAAGGCAGCAACGGCCACAACGGCCTCGGCCTCCTGATTACAGCCTCAATATGAGCCGTCAGCAGAGAGGCGTTGGGTGGCTGAGATTAAGTAATGATTCTTGTTGAGAAGAATTAAGGTAGAGGAGCTCTGTGAACTGTGGCACACACCTCAAGAGCAGCAGTGCCTTCTGAAGTGATTACAAGGTCATCGTAGAGAGGAGAAGCTAAAGATGCACTATTCAAGTTGTCCATCAGGAAAATTTCTCTGAGCAAGGAGTTCACTGTTTATCCCAAGGAAGCAAAATGCTGTCTTGATGCAATCATTTTCTCATGAAGAAAACAGGGTTTCTCGTGGGATCTGGTAATATTTGCCAAAATGTGCACGTTCTAACAGTGACGATAAAGGCTCATTTTCTGTTTAATTCTTACAGGTAATGGAGATTAAATAATTATTTGTATTAAAAAGACTCAAAAGAAGCATCAAGTTGGTGAGAAAGGAAGAACATGATGTGGCTCAGCAGTGAGGGAAGGTATGAAAAAAAACCTGGATGGGGGATTTTCTTTAGTTCTAAATAGCTGCTTAACTATTTTGGGTTTACTATGGTCACAGTTGTGCAGCTGTAGCCTCTAACTTCAAGTAACCGGTAGAACATCACTGAAAACCAGTGGATGACATCACTGCCATAAAGGACCTGAACAGGTCAGTCGTGTGGATTTTAAAGTTTGGCTGTACAGCGCCAACAACTAAACAGAGTCAGCTTTCTCTTATGAGAAAGAGTGCATGGGGTCACCAAGAACCACACAGGGGGTCTTGAGATGACTACCAGATATCACCAGTTCAGTGGCATAGTGGTATGAGTGCCCTGAGATTGGGAGATTGTAGGTTCAAATCCACATATGGTGAAGATATATTTCTAGCATAATTGTTATAAAATCTCAACCAAATTGTCATAAATGGATGAGTTAATATGAGCTGAAGTGGTTTTCTTAATGTCCTGAATTATTAAGCTTTGCTTGTATGGTCAAACTAGTGATATCTGAGGTTGCGTGTCTTGATTATTGCTATTTTGAAATAGATGACACTGAGAATTTAAACTTGCTGAACATAGATGACTTATATTTTATTGTTTTTATTTTTTTTCATTCTTTGAAAGCTGCTTATATTTTTACTGATTTAAAACATTATTTATTTATTTATTTATCTCTTTATGTTTCTTTTTTATTGCTTATTCCTAAAACAAGCAGAGAGGTTTGGATCATTTATATTTCAATGTCTGTTTTATTAGTTAGGCATCAACAGGAGAATATTTCTATTTTCGTTCTGTTCTTCGCTAATGCTTGAAGATTTCAGTTTAAAATAAACTTTTATTAACCCAAAACAGCTGTATGATGTTTGATGACATGTTCAGCTTTTGAAAATAAATCTTTAAAATCAAAACCTTCTGAAATCTTCAAAAAGGAGAACATTAAAGATTGATAAAAAATCATGATTATATATCATGATGTATATCAATATTGACTTATGTCGAAATGAATACCTTTATAGGACTTTATTCCATATCGGCCAGCCTTAATTGTCTCAGCTCATATTATGATTAAGATGATGTTGGGAATTGTAATTACACCCTCCAGAATTCCTGTTTTCTATCCCGAGCCCCTTCTCACACAAAATCTCTTATCACTTCTTCACCCTAAAGTGTTAACATACGTTTCCTGTTGTCTTTTTGTTTTCTTTTCTCAGGATGAAGGAGCTGCGGCTGAACTTCGACAGCCTCCTGCAACATAAACTCTAAAATCAGATGCGTTGGTGACAAACGAGGTCGGCCGCTCTCATTGACGCCAAAGCATTTTGCTCGCTCTTATCGTACAACGCGGCATTTTCTCCAAAGCAGGCCACTTCAGAGGATGTTGGAAAAGCTTCTCCCTGCTAGGTAAACAATCAGCCCTGAGAACAGACTCTTTCTCTGCTCCGTCTCCAACAATCACACCAGCTCCGACCACAGAGGACTTCTCCCCCCGTTCGCCTCTTCTCCCACTTCTCTCTGCAACACAAACCCAACGAAAAAAGGAAAAAAACTGCCAGCTTTCAGCACGCACTACCACCCTATCTCTCTGTATACAGGACCCTGTCGGCCCGTTTCCTCTGTCAAACACCCCCATCCTCCCCTCCTCTCTTCCCTTTTTGTTTGCTTTACTGTAATCATTTTGCTGGCCCAGGAACGTGTGGGTGTGCTGGCAGCGGTACAAAAACGAGAGGCAGAGAGAAAGAAAAGTTACATGGGAACTGAGTTAAGGTTGAATATTTATTAGAAGAAGCCATCTGGCGTCGCAATGTCTGTACAAAGAGGGCTCGCTCTCTTCTTGTAATAGTCCTCCTCCTTCTCCTTGCCTGACTTTATCTCTCGTTCTCTCTCCCGTTTTCTTCATTTCCCCCAGTGTCTCAGAGCAAATATTCAGCTCCAACCACATGCACGCTGAGCCCTTCACATAATCACAGCATTATAGCATTTCAAAGAGTCGCTAATCAAAGGAAAGAGCACGCAGATATTCTCCCCTAAATGGTTTACTTTGCTGCTTAGAGGAGCTTTCAACAATCGTTACATGGAGTCGTCACACACCTCGTGTTTGTTGAAGCCACTTCACAGAACAAACTGCAGGTTTCATGTTTCCTCTGCATCAAGCCAACAACATGCACAGAAACTCAAAGCCTGAACCGAGGCTTCACCTGACACACCCGTCTGGAAAACTGGCAGGAAAACATTTAAACCATGCAGTTTTCATCAGAAGTGAGGACAGAGTCGACTTGTTGTAAGCTTTTGAAGAGTAAACCGACAGATCTGATTAATGTTGAGGCTGCAGTGGGAAACAACCAGGTGTTTAATCCAAGTTTCACCAGAATTCGTTTGTCCAACATCATCTAGGAACCAGCTCCTAGACAAGAGTGGAGTTGAAGAAGAGTTAGGTAACCATTTAAATGCAAATTAGTAGTGAGAATATTTGATTTTTTTATCAACAGGTTTGAAATAAACAAAAAAACACATTTGCAGTGGCCTCTAATGAATGCCTTGTGAGGCGATCTCTGTGGAAAAAAAAGTTCTGGCGCTCCTGTTGCAGGAACTACATGTGAGCCAGAGGAGAGGTGAACAGGAAACAGCAGGATTTGGAGTCTTATTTCCTGATATTTGGACATCTTGCCTCTGATTGGCTAACAGCAACGTGACTCTACCACTGACTTTGTTTTCTCTGCAATGTTGATGTTTTACCTCCACAAATAACACAAGCCTGGAGGAGTTCTGCTGTGTGGTGGAGTTGCTAATGCTAACGGTTAGCTTCTACTAGCCGAGGCGTTCTCTGCTGTTTCCTGGACGCTAAACCAACAACAGCCTTCCCCGTCGTGAGTCAAGATGGGTGAGTCATGAACGTTAAGTGACAGTGTGACGTAGATCTGTCAGGATTTTCTAATCCGAGCATTTCTCCATCTATTTTCTATTGGTGGCTAATGCAGGAAATAGGGATAGAAGACCATTTTCATGTTCAGCCTGCACATTTCAAAATAACAAGAAAAAATGGTTTCTTAGTGAACATGCACTTTAAAATCCAATTTAACTTCTATCAATGTTCACCCTTCTAAGGTAAAACCCAGCTTTGCAATGGTGTCACTGGCTTATGAACATGAACAAAACATTTGCAAGATAAGCTCTTTCTGTGTCCTCATCTGGAACTCATCTCAGTTTACGTTTTGCTAGTCAGAAAGAGTGAAGCAACTTTGAGAAGAGTAAGAGACCAAACTGGGAATAAAACGAGCTTCAACTGTGAACAAATAAGTTGCAACAAGAAGATATTTTTGCTGCTCTGCAAGCTTCTGACTCAAGTTTGATGAATTATTCAATTTATTTAGTGGCAAAGATAGTTTTTTCCCAGAAGGCGAAGCAAAAGATGCATTTTTTTCCTAACAAAAGACTCATCAAATCATATAATAAACATAAGAACATCAATTAATTTCAGCCAGTTTGACTAATGACATTTAAAACCATCAAAATACTGTCTGATACAAATACTGATGGTTGTTATCAAAAAAGACTTTTTCTTTCTTTATATTTGCATTTTCTTAATGTTTACCTTTTATTTTAAATCTGTGTTTTGACAGAACTTTCTAGTTTAGGCTGCAAATAAAGACTAAAAGTTCAACACCAAACACCTTACCTGCCAATATTTAAAAACATTACACTGTCAGGTTTAACGTTTTACTTTTTTTTCCTGAAAAAACAAGTGAGTGCATCTGCAGGTTCTAAAAATTTTTCATTTGGTCTCAAATCGGCAGTGATTTTGTGCTTTTTGTTTTCGATCCCTGATCGATCAAGTGTCTTCCTCTCTGATTATTTGCACGTTTGTTTTTTACAGGCCTGTTCACAAAAGGCAGTGTGTGTGTGCATGCATGCACGTGCACGTTTGTGTGTGTGTGTGTGCATGCATGCACGTGCACGTTTGTGTGTGTGCGTGTGTATGGTTGTGGTTGCACACTGAAACAGACCTTCTAGTTTGCAGGAATCTAGTGGGAGCATCAGGACAGATCGTTCACATTCCACCCAACAAATCCCAGAAGAACACTCAGAGGTCCTGCAGGAATAAAAACTCCTCCCTGGAGATCCTTGTTGGGAATAACATCAGCAACACTCGTTTGTCTAAAGGCAGATCCGTGCTGCTGAGCAGTCACAATCTCACAGGGCTTAAGAACAAACTAAAACCAACTACAGGATTTTTCTTTATTCTAGGCCACTTTAACACTAATAGAATAAAAGAGATTGAGACTACTGAGTCACGGGATTTTCCAGTCAGCTGCTTCATGCCTGTGGAGTTTTACTTATTCTTTTTCTGAAACTTTAAGACCCTTTTAATAAACTTTTATACAAACTTTTTTATGACCAGCTAGAAGATCTTTAGATATGCCTTATAACAGCAAAGACATTGTATTGTGCTTTTTTTTTTTTTTTTTTTTTGCTGATTTGTCAACAAGACGAGAAGTTGCAGCATTTATTTCCAATTTTTCACATTCCGATCTAAAAAATATACTGTATAGCCTCTTGGAAAGATCAACCATGTTTCAAAATGTGCAAAATATGAATTTAGGGTTTCTGATAGCTGATCCATAACAACCAAAAACCTTCTTGAAGGAGAATAAATCCTCTGAAATAACGAACAAAAGAAGAAACTACAGTGAAAAAAAAAAAATATATATCACTAACAAAACTACAAGTGTCCTGTTTTGTTTTGGATCAAATCTAGGACCTGTATATTATACGGCATATTTCACACTACCTTACATGCTAAATAATAAACCTCAGATGTTGATTAATGATGGAACCAACATCATTTTAGTTTAATCTAAAAAATAAAATAAAATAAAAAACTGTTTGAATTGAGAAGTAAAAATAAAAACTAGCATGTCAATATCATCACTGTCCTGGTTGGTCCAGTGTTGTTCCAGTTTGTTCAATTAGATAAAAAAGGATGCTTGTCTGAGCTTTGTCAAACTGAAACTAGGATTATCAATCCTTGACTCACTTGTTGAATTATAGATTATGAGGACTCCAAATAATTATACACTCCAGTCAGTCATCATTCACCCATTCACACACTGGTAGGGATGAGCTACAATGTAGCCACAGCTACCCTGGGGCACACAGTGGCATTTACATCAGAAAACCGAACTATTGCCTTAAATAGACTGACGGTTAGATATTTAAAATATATGTAAATGTGTTAGTCTGGCTGAAGTCAGACTGGTTCTAATCAAGCGGAAATATCCAGATAATTTGGTTGGAACTTGACTTCATCTGCATGTAAACGGCTCAGTTGTGCTGATACCTGTTGGATGCTCACCTTCCGGAAGTGACAGACCACGGGAGCGGTCTTCTGATAATATCATCACCACAAAGTACCACGTGTAACACCATTAAACAGTGCAGTACGTACCAAATAAGCTGTGCTGCAGCGTTGTTGTTGTTCATTCTTTCAGCCATTGTGCATATCTTGCTTTAACTCCGTCTATTTCACTCTCGCTAGTGTTTGTTTACTATTTGTGTTGCTATAAGCTAACCGGAAGAATGGCAACACAAAAGGGCGCATGTCGCCTCCTACTGTACCGGAGTGGAACAAACTTCATTCAAGACTTTTCTAGCGTACATGTAAACTAGGATAAAGGCTCCAGTTTATTACTGTGAATCGACCTAGATCAACTTAGATGTGCATGTTAAGTCACTGAGTGACAGAAGCGAGGCTGATACCAGCACAGGTACCACCGGTCCCTCTGACCTCTGTCCTTGCCAAAGGACACAACAACTGACACGAACAGAGCCTAGGTTTAAACTGGCTACAAACACTTAACCCCCCATATTATTTCATAGGTATTTTCCTGAGTAACTTTACATGTTCTACGGTGGCGTAGAGGTAGGAGCTTGTCCAATAAACTGTTGTTTACTGGTTCGATCCCAGTTTTTATCTTTTATGTCTTGAATAAAGCTCAGATTTTCAACACGTGTCATTATACTACAGTTCATATTGTAATCAAACATCAAATGGACAAATACTTAAATATGAATAATAATTAATAATAACTGTCCTCAGCCATCTTCAAGCCACACTAGTTTATGGTTATTGTCCCCAGCAATATTAAAACCAACCAGACGCCCAACATGACACACGGTATCGTAATGTGGCACAATGTTGCGTGATCCGTTAGACCTCAAGGGTATGTTTTAGGGATAACTCTCAGCTACAAACGTCTGCAAGTTTAGCTCGATATGAGAAAAATTAGTTATTGACAATTTAGTTTTTTTCAAAGGTCAGTGTACCGCGGCAGCCATCTGTAATCAGGATGATTCCAAAAGTAAATCAGTTGTATAACATCTAATAGTTCCTTTTTGAAGGCTTTATTAGAGGAGGATCATGGGAATGTTGGTTAAAAACGGACATGAGCAAAAACGTTATAGCCCGCGTGTAGGATTTTATGAGAAAGATGATGAAATTATAAAATAATTGCTGTTCCGTTTGTTTTAGAGCAGACTGTAGCCGTCAGAATAAAGTAGAAATATTTTCCCATCACCACATTCAGGATTAATCCTTAATTAAATCCCGACTTCATTTCCATCTTGTGTAAATCTTCAGGACTCGCAGCTCCAGGATTCATTTGAAGCTGAATTAAATGTTACAGAAGGGAAGTTGACACAAACAGTGGGTCTTCAGGACAGTGGTGTGCCTCTACTGTGGTTCCTAAAGAATGTATTTATTTAAATTCCGGGGTCAATAAATTGGCCGTCTAATCAACCCGAGTGTGTTATTAGAGCCTTCAAAGCATCAATAAAGTTTGATTCATGGATCCCACATCCTTAAATTGTTGCCATGATGGTTCAATATGGTGTTGAGAAAGAGTTTGTTACAATACCACAGACAAATGAGCATTAATTCTCCGCTCGCTGGTAAACACATATATCTGGATTAACAAAGTTAGACAAGATTTCATTCCACTCTGTCTCAGTTTTTATTCCTACCGCTTTCTCTCAGTAATGATGGAGAAAATCAGGATCAAACAATTAAGTGAAATTAGGCAGTTTTCTTATTATTGGCTGCAGACGAACCATGCATACGCCACCTTTACGTCACAATACATCTTCTAAAGTCTGGGAACTAACAATAAAGTTGATTAAATCCAGAATTTACTGTATTAATTGAGAGGATTTTTCCATATTATGAAGGTTATTACTGAGAGCAATATAGATGCATTAGTGTAGCGGCGGATAAACGAGCTGCGGATGTTTATGGAAGAGTTTGCAGGTACATGACATGCATTCCAATTATGGCAGGATAAAGCAAAATGAAATTTCCATCTTCATTCAGGATTATGAATGTGTAATTTTATGAGGGGGAAAAAGGTGCCAAAGAGGTAAGCACCTTGCCAGCTCTGTGAAAAATGGCACCAATTAAAGCTTAACTTGCTCGTTTTCTCATAACATACATGTTTTCATAACTCTGAAATCAAATAATTGCTCCTCTTTTATATCACGCACAATAAAACCAAAAATATGGCGGTTAGAGGATGCTCTTGAATATTTTAGTGGGATTTCTGAGGCGCGCGGGAGAAAACGTGGCAAAGTGAGACACATTCTGTGAGGTTCCTTCAAGAAAATCCAAGAAGAAAAACAGCCGCGTTTATCTTTACAGGCTTGGAAAGGAGCGCGCCATTTGAGTTTTTTGTGATTATTTGCCAAAAGCAGCTCGCTGGTCCCTCACAGATTATATGAGAACTGTGTGTTTATGAGTTTTGTTTAGCCTGAAGCTGTGGAACTTCTTGTTTCCGTCTCTTGGTCCAGCAGGTTTCCACGGAGCGGCAGACTGGATCCAATCAAAGCTTTTTTTTAAAGTCAATTAAATTAAATTTATAGGTTATTGTAATTATCACTTCACTCAAGTACAATTCAGAGTTTATTACTGTAGTTGCTGTTTATATTAATCCAACACACACACACACACACACACACACACATACACACACACACACTTAGAGAACTGATGTTAATCAATTTGGAGTACTGCCCGGATTGTTTAAACTGTCATCAGTTTGCTGCCGTCTCACAGGAATAGGAATGTCTCGGGGGAGAAGCCTTCTTCCAATAAAACTACAAAAACACAATTCGCTGCACTGAAGGCAACACATGCTAGCATCACTACCATCAACGTACATAAGTATATGCCAAATCTTAAAGATTTGTTTACGTGTTCTATTGTTTATCTTGTTTGAAATGTTGATGTTTTTTCCTGGCCAAAAAACCCCAAACAAACATAAAAAGTAACACTTTACAATAAATAATAATAGTTATTAATGTTACTTAGTGCATTATTAAGAATTAATAAACTATTAAAGTATTAACAACTGCTTGAAATTAATGTTAAAATTAAGTAATGCATTATTAAGGCCCTTTGTCCTAACCTTAAGGACACCTAATAGTTAACAATATCAGGAATGTTAATAAAGGGACCCTTTGTTTATTAATGCTTAATAACGCATTAGATACTGTTAATAAATGGATCCTTTGTTTATTAATGCTTAATAACACATTAGGTAATGTCAATAAAAGGATCCTTTGTTTATTAATGCTTAATAACGCATTAAGTAATGTCAATAAAAGGATCCGTTGTTTATTAATGCTTAACAACACATAGGTAATGTCAATAAAAGGATCCTTTGTTTATTAATGCTTAATAACGCATTGAGTAATGTCAATAAAAGGATCCTTTGTTTGTTAATGCTTATTAACGCATTAGGTAAAGTCAATAAAAGGATCCTTTGTTTGTTAATGCTTAATAACACATTAGGTAATGTCAATAAAAGGATCCTTTGTTTATTAATGCTTAATAACGCATTAAGTAATGTCAATAAAAGGATCCGTTGTTTATTAATGCTTAACAACACATAGGTAATGTCAATAAAAGGATCCTTTGTTTATTAATGCTTAATAACGCATTGAGTAATGTCAATAAAAGGATCCTTTGTTTGTTAATGCTTATTAACGCATTAGGTAAAGTCAATAAAAGGATCCTTTGTTTGTTAATGCTTAATAACACATTAGGTAATGTCAATAAAAGGATCCTTTGTTTATTAATGCTTAATAACGCATTAAGTAATGTCAATAAAAGGATCCGTTGTTTATTAATGCTTAACAACACATAGGTAATGTCAATAAAAGGATCCTTTGTTTATTAATGCTTAATAACGCATTGAGTAATGTCAATAAAAGGATCCTTTGTTTGTTAATGCTTATTAACGCATTAGGTAATGTCAATAAAAGGATCCTTTGTTTATTAATGCTTATTAACGCATTAGGTAAAGTCAATAAAAGGATCCTTTGTTTGTTAATGCTTAATAACGCATTGAGTAATGTCAATAAAAGGATCCTTTGTTTGTTAATGCTTATTAACGCATTAGGTAATGTCAATAAAAGGATCCTTTGTTTGTTAATGCTTATTAACGCATTAGGTAAAGTCAATAAAAGGATCCTTTGTTTGTTAATGCTTAATAACGCATTAGGTAATGTCAATAAAAGGATCCTTTGTTTATTAATGCTTAATAACGCATTAGGTAACATTAATGAAAGGATCCTTTGTTTATTAATGCTTAATAATGCACTAAGTAAGGTTAATAAAGGGACCCTTATTGAAAAGTGTTACCAAACAAAAATATGGACATAAATTTATAGGGAAAAGGTTGCAATGAAGTTATATTCATAGAGAGGTTAGCTTTAAGATTGACGAGTCACTAAAATAACTAAAAACAAACAAAAAAAAATGTTAGACTTTTAGCTTTTCTTCATTTTTTTTTTCTTTTTTACTCGGAGCTTACAAGAAGTAACAAAACGTGTAGAAATGGCAGATGCGGGATATTTGAGTTGCAGAAACACAATGAAATAAAAACAAATTAACAGAAGTAATATGTATATGGTAATGAGGCATTAAAGTTTTTCTTTTCTGAAAAATCAATGTAACTGGAACCGATTCTTCACCAAGTGATAGTGGAACATTTGTCACAAGTCAAAACTGATTCATGCTAAATTCACCCAAGTGGGTTTCCCTTTAATTGTTTCTTCTTTAATTAACACAAATCAAGCCTCCCTAAAGACTCAGGTATTTTCTAAACATTGTAATTATATTTATTCCATTGAAGTGTTTTATTCTCTTACACACCGTATTGTTAGTAGAATATTCTCTCTAGAAGCAAAAAAGCAGAAAATGTTCATGAACTAAATGTAAATTAAATCATCAGATAGATTGTCATAAAAATAAAGCAGGAGGAAGATATTTAATACATCCTATTCTACTTTCTCCCTACTATTTTCAAAACTCCAAACAAACAAAAAATCCCTCATTCATAAAAATCTTTCATCGACATAAAAAATATATATTTTATTTGTCTCATTATGCCCTATTATCTGCAAAAAAAGATGATTTCAAAATAAAATGTTAAAACTTCCTTTAAAGCCAAGCTTTGTTGCCATCCTTTAAACTCCTTTACATCCACTAAGCTGTATTCCGTCACTTCTATGACTAAAACTTGACTAACTTAATATTAAAAGCCGTAAAATGTTCACATTTCCTGGTATTAAGTCACATTCAAATATCAATGTGTGTGATTTAAAAGATTTAATTCAAATACAAACGGGATCATTAGAGAAGACATCACATCATATTAAACATAAACGACTTAATTGTTCCATTTTATTACATTAATGCTGGGGAATGATTCTCCGCGCAACAGTTTAAAAATCTAGGTTGAGTTCATGTGTCTGTGGGTTTTTTTAAAAGCCTGAGGTTAAGTAACTCTAACCTTCTACGTCTTCTTCGACTAAATTGAAGGCAGAGCTCAGAGGAGTGACGATTAATTGCAAATAAAGAGGTTATTCTCCAAAGAAATAGGACACAATTCCCTCTTCATGTGCTCAAAGAGGAATCAGACAAATCAAAGATGTCTGACAATCTTATTCCTTAAAGTCCTTAAAGGTTTTAGTTCAAACGTAATAGTTGAAAACAAAAGAACATCTGTGGTTATATTAGGAGGGAAAGCGATGTTAGGAAACGGAACACGCCTCGTTCTGTCAGTCAGAGGAGCTAAATTTGACATTTTACAAAGAGGCATTAGAGAGACGTGGCTCTAATGCGAGTCGGACACGAGTGTCTTGTTTATTCAAGGTGAAACGGCAAACAAATCCAACATAATTGGCCAGTTGGAGGCTTTCACGGTCATGCAGCGTACACGGCATTGTCCAGCGGATGTTTGAAATGCCTCTAACTATCTGAGAGGTGACACGTCTCACTGCTGCAGCGAGAACGCTCACACAGACCAAGCTGTTAGCAGGAAATGGGTCAAGATCAAAGTTGCTCTTCTCCTAAGTTGTGAAAGGGGATCAAAGAGACGCTACATTTGATGCATTTAGCTGACACTTTGCGTCTGAATGCATCAGGAGAATGAGATTCTGGTATGGAGCGCCGACTGTAAAGTGATACGTTAAAAACAGCTACTTTTGATACGTTTAGCAGTTTAAAAGCTATACATTTCACTTTGTAAATATAAAAATGAGGTGCAAAAATGTCAAAAGTTACTTTATCTGCAATGTTTAAGAAAGTTACAATTTTGTCTCTAAATACTTAAAGTATTTAGAGAGAATTCTAAATATATAAATATGTTCTTAATATTTAGATTTAAGATTAAATTTATAAATGAATGTGCAAATGCTGAAAGCTAAACATAAATATAGAAGTTTTAAATTAAGTACTTAGCTTTAACTTGTCATGTCACACAATCACAAAATAAAAGTGGGGTGAATAAAATCTCCCATCTAAGGTTCCATTTGAAAGCATAAGTCTATTTAACATGAATATTGATAACAATTGCACATTAAAATCATAAACAAAATGTTACCATCAAATTGACTCAGGCCCAGGAAGTTATCTATTTCTTATGAGTCTGAGTGTTAGCTAAATACAATACTGCTACATTTAAAATTTAAATTTGAAAATTTAGAGTTAACTTTATACACTTGATTCCATTTAAATGATTTAGTTTACATTTAAATATTTATAGTATATTGTAAATGTTCTGGTTTATCTCTAAATAGATTATATTCATATTTGATGTTGAAAGTTAAGATTTAACTATAAATTTAGATTTTATTCTAGAAGTTTAAAAGAAAAATATTTACATATGAAAGAATGAGACAGAGAACGAGTGAGGGATATGAGGGATTTGATAATCTAGGTTTCCCTAAAGATTTGATTTTTAAATATTTAGAATTATTTTTTTAATTATTACCCCTTACCCATTTATTGTACACTTAATTTGAATTTAAATGTTAATTTTTTACCATTTTAAAGCTAAATGTAGCCAAATACAGCAAAAAACTTTGAATGTTTTACTTTACCTTACAGCACCCCATATAATGTGTGCTGTGACCAGTTCTGCAAACTAGAGGAGAATGAACGTGAACGAATGAAAAATAAACAAATGAAGTGAGGTATGAACGTATGGATGAAGTACGGGAGTGTGTGTGTGTGTGTGTGTGTGTGAGAGAGAGAGAGAGAGAGAGAGAGAGAGAGAGAGAGAGAGAGAGAGAGAGAGAGAGAGAGAGAGACGAGGCCGTCAGCCAGTCTGGGTTAAGGTTTACGATTTTATTTCTTTATGCGTCTGCAGAGAAAATCTGAGTTAATAACGAAATGTGAACAATAAAGCAGCAATCTGTCATCTCAGCTAGCTTATCACCAAAGCTTTTTGCCTGTCAGACACCGACGCTTCAGCCAAAGCCACAGAAAAATTGTCTTAATGACACGATTTTGCCTCCTCAAATAAGAAACAAATAACAGAAAAAAAAGCGCTCTGCAAAGACAAAAATCTGTTTGAATTCCACAATAGGAGTGGGAGTGAGACGTGTCACTTTTATCTGAGCTTTTGATGATCTTTGGCGCCACACTTTGCTTTTTCCTTTTCTTCTCCTCCCTTTCAATTTTCTGCTTTCGCCCAGCAGTTCTGCAGAAGTGTGCTGTAGTTAAGACAGATTCTGCCCCAGCTGTAAATTATTCATTTCATCCGTGGCGGGGCTCCGTTCTCCGTCCTCGCAGCTCTGAAATCGACGTCATTTGATCACTGGTGTGGGCCCTTGTTCGGTTTGGCCGTGCCAGAGCGGAGATCCACCCTCCCCTAATTACCGGCGTAATTGTTCAGGCATCTCCTCACCGCTGGAAAGGCAGAAGGCTCTCACGCCGAAGCTCTGCAGCCAGAAATGAGTGCCATGTGGGGAGAGACTGTACCCGACCACAGCAGAGAATTTGAGGTGGCGCCTTGACGCCTGGAGCCCGCCGCTGTGCCCCCAGGCTGCCAGAACAACCACGATTCAAGTGTTAGATTTGTGTTAGATTTAAGAAGGCCTCTCCTCCTCCTCCTCTCCTCTGTGATCCTGGCACTGATTTATATCAGGGAAATGTTGATGACAACTTTCTGATGTATAACAGGATGAATAAATGCTGTGGGAACCAAATATTGTTTTGGTCTTCGTTTGAGGAGGTACATATGGGGAGATTGTTTGCATCCCAGCAGGAACATCACTCTCTTTCCTCTCTTTTCGCTTTGCCAACACTGGTTTCTTCATCAAAATCAAATATTTGTCGGCGAGGGATGTTCACCGCTCTCATGATGGGGGTGATTAAATGATGTTACTCAACTTACGTCATCTGTGTCGGCCTGTAAAATCTGCGGTGAAAACTGCCACAACTTGATTTAGGGAGCTTCTCGCCATAAAAGAAGTTCATTAGTTTCATGGAGGATTAGATGGAGAGACACAAAGCCATGGTACAACATCCCCGGCTGTAAAACCACACATCGCTTCAACATTTAGATTAAGTTAAATTACCAGCAAATCTGGTTCAGATTTACTCGGTGACATTTGTTTTTATTTCAACTTTAAGTCTGACCGTTTGCTGGATGTTTTCTCTTCAGTGTCAACAACTCACATCAGGACCAAAACCAACAGTTATTGTGTATCTGCAGAAAGTTTCATCCAAAAGCGATTAAAAGCACATCAGCGAGCCGCTCCGCTGCTCTGAGTGACACGTTCCCTCGTCGGCTGCAGTTTATTTGGACCCAATCACACGTTTACGTCTGCGGTGCCACGAAAACCGGGTTCTGACCTTACAGGCTTACACAACTCCAGTTCCAGAGTTCCAGCCCCTTTCAGAGTGTTAAAATGTTTCATCTAGATCCAGTTTAAGGACAGCACCACAAGAATCCAGCAGACCAAACTGGTCTAATAAAGACAAACATTTCTAGTCTACAAATTATTTACTGCAACAAGTTCAAACACACTCCATCACCACTTAAACACGAGCTAATCTGAGCTGTTTTGTTGAAAGACGAACAGGAGTTTCCTTTAGTGGTGATCTGAGCTGGAGGTGGCCGACTATCCACCACTACTGCTCAGTTATTTAAAGTATTTAAACTGATGTTTGGGTTGTTAATGTTTACTTTATTAGTTTGTGACGGGTGTTCAGCCACAGCACCACAGCTAAATCTCATCATCTCTAAGCAAACAAAAATGTCATTCACTACATCTCATTTCATAATGTCCACTATAAGAAAGGAAATGCTGAATTTACTTAACCAAGTTATGTCAACTGGTTCAACTAAACCTAGTTACTTAAATGTAAAGAGTAATATTGTTAAGTTAAAAGTAAAAGTATATTACTCTTTACATTTAGGCAACAAGGTTTAGTGGAACCAGTGGACTTATTTCTTTTCTTACAGTATATCATCTTGCAGGATCTTATTATATATCTTCATTTCTTCTCATTATCTTCTTGTGTAATCTTGTTTAATCTTATTTAATTTTGTATCATGATTCATATTATCTCATGTTTTAACTCAAATTATATTTCATACAATCTCATTTTATTTTGTATCATCTCATCTTGCATCAAAAATCAAATCAAAATCAAAATTCACTTTATTTATCCGTTAGGAACTTCATTTGCAGAGAGAGTATCAACACAGCCCATAAAAACAATCAGAACACACACATACCATCAATTAAAAGGGAATATATCCAAATACATAAAATTAATTTAAAAGAATACTAAAACATTTCCAATTTGGTTCTATTCACAGTCACTTGGACTGTGGCTTTGCATTTAATAGCATCGTCTCAAACATTTTTGTAATGATTGTGATTTGTGTAATGATTCATATAATTTCCTGTTTTATCTGATACAATATCTCATAGGTACTCTTATATTACATAATCTCATTTTATGTCATACTCTATCATCTAATCTTGCATCATATATCATAAAATCTTGTTTCCTGTTGTCTCAAATTACATTTCATATAATCTTGTTTCATGTCATTTTGCATCATCTCATTTTGTATAAACATATCACATCAAACCTAATCACATCATCTAATGTCATATTATGTCAATTTGTCTATATTCTCATGTCATCTCATCCTAATCTTGTCAAATAAATTTCATTCCACAGTATCTTCTATAATCACATTTCATATAATCTCCTTTTTGTATAATTTCATCTCGTACTGTATCTTATATATGACTGTATCATCTAATCTCCTGTCATTTCTCATATCACCTGATATAATCTCAGATCACATGGTGTGTCCTCATTGGTTTATCTCTTAATATCTCATATCCAATCTCATCACCCATATTTTACAATCTTGGATTATTTCATCTAATCTCATTTTTCTACATCATACACTGCAAAAAATGATTTTTAAGAATGTAAAAAGTCTAATTTTTTAGATATTTTATAAGTTTTTTGTCCAAAAAGAATATAAAATATTCTCTAGAAGAGTATTACTTAAAAT
The DNA here is from genome assembly GCA_006937985.1 of Aphyosemion australe. Lineage (NCBI taxonomy): Eukaryota > Metazoa > Chordata > Actinopteri > Cyprinodontiformes > Nothobranchiidae > Aphyosemion > Aphyosemion australe. The sequence goes on along the minus strand of SSNS01000312.1, from coordinate 96,754 downwards.
AAGGTAAATATTCTTAAATATGATCCAAATTTTCTTGTTTTGACCAAAAAAAAAAAAAAACCTGCCAATGGGGTAAGCAAAAGTTGCTTGGCTAGAAATCTTAAAACTAGCAAATAAACCTAAAGTTAGATAATTTTGCTAGTTAATTTCAGATTTTGATTTGCAGATTTTTTTTACTCCAAACAAAAAAATTTAAGAATATTTACCGTATTTTTTTAAGTAGTGCTATTTTTTTAAGAGAAGAATTTATTTTTCTTTTAGACAAAAAATGAGATAAAATGTATCTCATCTTTTACCATATAAGGGTCACAGGAGCTAGTCCTTCTCCAGAACTCATAGATCATATTTCTTCATTTTTTATTGGAATAAATGTTGCCATTATGGTCACTTTTCCCCTGAACTAAAAGTACAGCAAACTGTTTATTTGGACAGCATAAAAGGAGCAAAAAATATTTTTCTTAAGATTTAAAAACTAAATCAGATCCTTTATCCTGAGACAAATAAAAGCATTAAAGTTGGTGGTTCAATGTTTGATCTGTTTATGGGAATGGTTGATCTTTTATTCTTCAAGGTAATACTATAATTCTAAAACGTCTGGATCTAAAGTGTAGAATATCTAAACTCCAGGCTGAAGCCCATCTTGATACCACGATGGCACATTTACAAACAGTTGTGGATTGAGGTCGTAGTAACCTTTCATGGAGGAGGATGTAGATGTCACCAGTTTCCTGGGAAGATGTGGGGAGGCTGAGCTCTTTCAGATGGACCCGAACGTTCAACAAATTCTGATAAGAAAACAGCTAAAGACATTTCTGCAACCAGACCTAGGCTTTGTCAGTGGAAGTGACTTCATTCCTTATATCTTCCCTCCAGGATCCCTTCTTTTCTCCCATTTTCCAATTACAAGCTTTAATTTTCCAATTTTAACTCTCCTCCTTGCAAGTCAAACCTTATTTTTGAGTTCCTGAATTTTGTCTACAGTTAATTGCAGTTTTTGTCCTTCGGAGATCTTCCCAAAACACTGTGGTGTGTAAAATCTGATTCAAAAGTAAGAATAAAGGAGTCGGTTTGTTTCACCTAAGCCTTTATGAAGTGAAAGCCAGCATTCCCCTGCTGTCTGGTGCCATGATCTGGAGAAGAATGACTTTCATTTTCACTCCGAAATAAACAAAAAGGATCTATCTTAGAGTAAATGTGGTCTTGGTGCCAAAAGGGTGGAATGGTGAGTTAGGAGGCGCACATCTCTGGGCCAAGATTGGGAGCGCACTAAATATAGGCCACATCCAGTTAAATTTATTGCAATATAATGAGAAAAGGATGTTCCTCCAAAGTGGATGTGAGGCGTCCATTCATTATGAGGAGGTTTAGCATCCCATCGCCTTTCTCATGTGAAAGTTGAGAAGTTTCCCCAGCAGGGAGCTGGAAACTGTGTGTCAAAGAGAACAAGGTGCTTATCTTAAATCTAATTTACTCCGCATTTGTTTTTGTTGATTTAGCTGAATGTTTATCGTCGTAAGACAGAAACTGTTATGTGATGGTTGAAAAGAGAAAAATAAACCTGACAGGAGGAATCCGATGTTATCCATCCACTCCTGTCTCCTCCTCTCCTCCTTAAGTGTCAAGATTTCCCCAAACATGTCTGATTTTATTTCACACTGAACCCTCCCCGTCTCCCCCTGCCCTCCACCCTCCTCCCTCATGGTGAGGCGTGCAACATTAACATGTCACGTCGCGGACAGGGCTCTGTCTCCGAGAAGACGAGCGAATAACCTTTAAGGACCAGGAGATGACTTCCATAATGAACTCTGCTTTCTTAGCGAGTCTGTCAAATCCTGTCAACAGATTCCACGATCTGCTGCTCGTCGGAGGAGGAGGAGGAAGGTGAAAAAGGTGGTAAAAAAAAAGTGTCCTTGGAAAGCGAGAGGTGGCTCCTGGATTCCTTTAATTTGGACATATTCAAGTGGAAAATGATTAGCAGATTGGTGCGATGATGGAGAAGGCGACGTGGCAGCTTCTTGTTGCAAATTGGAAACATAAAGTGTCACAACAGACTTAGCTGATGGAGGTGAAATGACACTTGGTGCCGATATGAGAATAACCTCAAAAACCTACAGATCAAACATGAATATGCGCTGTTACTCTATGAAAAAACACTAATTAGCAATTAGCTTTTGTCTCGTATCTGAATCGATGCTTTGCCCAGACTCGTGTCCAGATATGGACTGAATGACATCTCAATAGAGATCCAGCTTCAGTTTTCATTGTTTTTGCCTAAAACAAAATATCTCAGCAACGGTGCATTCATGGACCCTAAAAATAACAGAATTTTGTGTTTCGTGTTTGTAAAACGCAGGAAACTCTTTAAAATGAGATCAAAAAAGAAAATAAACAGAGCTCAGAGTTCTAAGCAAAGCAGTGTGAATCTGATGTGTGCAGAAGATGATGACTTTTCACATTGCATTGTGGGTAAAAATAACAAGAATCCCCAAAGAATGTAACATAAAATTGGTGGAGTCGCCTTTCAAAGACATAAAACAAATCTTTAGCTGAAGGTGGATTCAATTACGGCTTCTGAGACGACTCAGAAACTCCAACCTGAGCTGCAGCTTTGTATTCGTGTACCTGCCAGTTTTATTGTGTTCCTACGTCCTCCACAGGCTTTCATCTGTCTGCTTGTGAGGTTTGTGTTTGTCTCACGCGCTCTTCCACGGATTTGTAGCTCAGCGCGGCTGTTAGAGTCGACAGCCCACTGATCTGCCATCAAACCGAGCAGCGCTGCAGGTACGGCGTGTAAAGGCTTTGCTTTGAGACTACCTGTCATCACACATCAGGAGATTATGGTGCTTTACTCTGCCTCTCCCCTCCTCTCTCCACACACCAACACACAGCAGATCCTACAGCAGCTGTAAAACGTTACATCAATGAGGTACACGTCTCAACACGGAGCCACAGATAAGCTTTTCAGACACTGATCACATCATCGAGCTACGGGCCTCTGTGCTGAGTCAGCGCTGCGATACTGGAATCAAGTTCATGGCTAAAATGATCAAGCAGAGAAAAGGAATGAATACCTCAGTGGCTCTTTCTGTAACTGGAACTCAAACAGCTGAAGCCATGTTTCTGACAATAATAATAACTCATTCTGACCCAAAAATAGAATAACACATATTGACTTTTATATTAACCCTCAGAGGGATGATTGAGTTTACATAAACATTGAATTAGTGACTGACATCACGTTACATTAGAAGATCAAGTCAAATCTGTTAGTTTTCTGATTTTTTTTACCACAATTGATAAAGCAGGTCCTAAAACAGTTTCAATTTTGCCTCGTTGTCAGTATTTTTTTTCCATTTGTTGTATTTTTATTTTCATAACAAACTAAATATTTCCAGATTTACAGCTGTTTAGGAGAAAGTTTTGCAACAGAGCTACTAAAATTATGAAATCTAAAATGTTTCAGCTCATTATTGTACTCTAAGAACAGGGAATGGTGGGCTACAATGTTTTTGGCTCATCCACACCATTTATTTTAATTGATCATTAGATGAACGTGTGATTAACATTTGGAGTCAACCCAAGAAAATATGGCTGGCATCACAAAATCAATACTGGCCTAAAAACGGCGCTCACGTGATTAGTTTAATAAAGCTAAAATTTGATAAATTTATAGCTAAGAGTAATTTCTATCAGCTTGATTGAAACCACACTGAGATTTTTTAAAGTATCACTGAGCAGTTTCCTTCTCCACCCTACTGGTTGAAAGTGGAATTACAACTGTCGTAAACAACTCAGCTGCAGGCTGTTGTAGCTAGAGCTAACAACGAGCTAACGCTAACATGAGCCAACTAATACTAAAAAAACCATGAATCAAAAAGATCCAAACTGTTGGACAAAAAATATTATTATTTACAAGTCCAGTAGCAACAAAGCCAGGTCACCATCAGTTTGTGATTTTGTAGCCTTCTTTAGCTCCCTCAAACGAGCGTAGGCAATGCCGATGTTTACTCCAATTTTAGCTCTTTGCTTTGCCTCCAAAGACATTACTTTGTTACTTTTACTTCCAGGCTCCACCACGATGGCAACAGAGAAGCAAACTTCTTTTTCTTCTTCTTGTGCTTTTTATTGACAATTGGCGAACGGAAAATTCTAACTGCTAGCATTACAGCTAACAGCCGTAAAGCAGGTAAAGAGCGCCCCCTAGAACACCTACCCGCTCCACAAAACTATCTCGTGCAGTTTTGGGTCAGCAGAGGGCTGCAGAGTGGTGTCACATACGAAACTGGTCAAGTTTCTAACTCAACAATCACTGAGAACAATGATAAAGCTCTAGCTTAAAGTTTAACAAAACTATCTATTGTTACTTTAAGATTTGACCAGTGCAAATATAAATTCATAATTTTTCAGCAAAAGATTTTACTTTAAGACTCTGACATGGGAGACATGCATTTTGTTAGGTAAAGATTTGTTTTAATTTAAATAAAGGGGGTTTTATACTGTCATAAAACCTTTTAAATTGTTTTTGAACATCTATAATCAAGTTTATTTCACAGAAGAGGGATGCTTATCTAGAAAACAACCTTTTAAAGCCATGTTTTATCCATTTGTCTTTACTTCTTTAATCAAAAATATCACTAATGTTAATTTTAATGGTCAGGGAACAAATTTCACCCTTCAAAATAAAAGACATTTTTTTTTAAAAGTTAAAACATTTATGACTAATGTTCAAATACCAGATGGCTTGGAACATTTGCCTTTAAGAAATGTCACTTTTAATTATTAGATTTGTGAGTTTATAGAAATAGTTACACGAAATTCACCACAATCTTTTCAAAGACTAAAGCCACCACTTAAATTTGCCTGATCAGCAGTTTAAAGCCCTGAAGCCGTTTGATGTTCGACGACAGGAAACGTTGAAAAAAAGAGTAACGTCTCACTAAATTCCTAAATCACGCAGCTGAAAAATTGTTCATTTATTGAACATTTTAAGGCAACAATGAAAATAATCTGTTATTAAGAGTCTCTCAGCTGAGTAAACACAAACAAACACCAAATATTGATTCACACTTTGAATGCAGCTGCATCGCACCCTTTTCCAGCATCTTTGCTCCATGTGTTGTGCTTATCTGAATATCTGGTTTCCATGTGTTTAAACAGGATTTCACCCTTATGGGACTTGAACTAAATTAAACATGACTGGGTGCCAAGAACGGGACCGAGTGGGGCTACGGGGAGAACATGTAAAAAGGCCAGACGGGTTTTTCTGTGGAGACGGTGACATGTTCAGACAATCGCTGGAGAACAGGGCCAACGTGAAACTGGATAATTTTGCATAATGGCAGCAGTGGTCGGCTGAACGTTGCAGAAGCTGACTGGAAGGTCAGCAGCTTGAAATGAAACGGCTGCAGAGAGAAAAACTAAACGCGACAAAGCTCTCGTCGGTCAGAAACTTTACAGTCATTGCGCCCTGCAGCAAACAGGTCACTGGTGAAAATATGTTTAAAAAGATTCAGTGGAATGAGTCACTGTCAGGAAAAATCTCTGCAAACGAATGAATTATAAAACATAACTCCTGACAGTTTGAGCTCTTGATGCTTCAAGGTGCAAACGCCCGACGCCTCTGAGGGTCAAATAATCCCGATCCGATCCTCGTTCCAAACAAAATGAGTCATAAATCTAATGATAACAACACATAATGCTAATAAGTGCTCATGACTGAATGCTGCTTCGTGTCTGCATCTGTAAATCGTTTATTAATTTAGAGATGACTAAAGCTCAGCCTGTACCCTGGAGTGTTGATGTTGTCAACTTTATTTTATAAAGACGAGTTTCCATTAGAAACTTTTATTTGTTCCTTTCATGTTCCTGGTTGTTTTAGAGTTCTGATCATGAGTTGGAACCAGAAAATGAGCCTAGATTCAGTGTTTTTTAAACATCTTAGCAGGTTCTCCTTTTATCTTAAGTATCCTGACTTTATCAGCCAGTTAAAAAGAAACTTTGATTTACCAAAAATCTAAAAAAAATCTAAAACTCTCTAAAGAGGTAGATTTTGTGATTACAGTTGGAGCTTGGTTGAAGAGTCCTGACCTTGAAACCTCCAACAAACGTAGCTGAGAAGACCCAAGACACCTTGAGGAGCGTACTTTACTTTTACCACCAGTGATGAGAGCTTGGGATCAAATTTCAGATCAGGTGCAGAGAAATCCAGATTTTGTCCGACTGTATTCACCTGTAGAAGTCATCAATCGGACCTCATGACCCAGTTGGGACTCTAGATCTTTGTCAGAGTTATTTCCTGCCACTCCTTCTTCAGTTTCCCCTCTCATGAGTTTCTGAGGAAACCACATCTACTATAGTCCATATGATGACAGTCCACACTTCCTGGGAACCACTCATCCTGTTGATTGCAGCAGGAACCTCCAGGTGTTGTTGTCTTATGCAGCTTGTATGAGACGTGGCTCCCAGAAAATAAAGTCATTGTCATAAAAAGGTCCATAAAATCTGGGCCAGTCATTTCAAATTAAATCAGGTAGAGCTCATTATTTCTGAAGTAGTCATTTTTAAAATTTGCCCACCTAATAAATACGTTCCTTCAAAATGACGTTCTACAGACTTGATAAAGTTTTGGTATTTAAATTGCAGTTTTACATACATCTGCTTCTTATTCTATGTTTAAAAAGTTATTGAATGTATTTTACTACGAGTCTTTGGTAAAGGTTTGGAGCAATAAAAGATTCATAAAGCATTTACATTTGTATTAAAACACAAAGAAAATCATTCTTTAACCCTAACTCAACACGTGAATCCACCTAGCTACCTGGTTTTGACATTTTTATCATTAAATGATAAATCCTGACAGTGTTTCATCATTTATTCACAGGATAAAAGTGTTCCAGGCTCTTGTGTTTGAGCCAGTGCTGGTTTGGTTAACACGGACTCTATTTTTAGCCTGACATCTGAAGTATCTGTGGAGTCTAAATGTGGGAAAAGCCTGTCCTCCTTCCTCCCTGGGTGTCTGATGTTTCCCAGCAAGCACTGCTGCAGCCCTCTGTGTGTTTGTGTGTATGTAAGAGAGCGTGAATCAGTGTGTGTTGTAAGTGAGAAGTGTGTGCGTGCGTGCATGTGTGTGTGTGTGCTTGACTGTGTGGGAGAGTTTTACGTGTGGGTGTGAGAATGTGTGCACCCACATCCCAGAGTGTGTGTCAGAGCAGAGGTGTGTGTGTGTGTGTGTGTGTGTGTGTGTGTGTGTGTGTGTGTGTGTGTGTGTGTGTGTGTGTGTGTGTGTGTGTGTGTGTGTGTGTGTGTGTGTGTGTGTGTGAAGAGCAGAGGACTGTGGGAGGACTTCCTCTGTGGATCTTCTCTGTTTTCTTTTCAAAGAATGACATTCCGAAGCTGTTTCACTTTTCAGACAGGAAGTGGAGAGAGGCCAAAAAAGATTAAAACCAGGGACAGAAACAGTTCGAGCACCTCCGAAGGCTGACACAGAGTCAAACAATCGTGCGAGATTGTTTAATAAATCTAAATTTGTGATGAAGAAGCACATTAAAGCCAGAGGAGGCAGATCACAGAACTCGGCAGCTTTTTTCTTGCTGCATACATCTTTTTAAACGATGAGCCTGCATCCATCATTGTGAGTTATTTGTTTTATCACAAAGTGTGGATCTTAAAAAAGAGCTGAAATCAACACGGATGTATTAAAAAGGTTAGTGTGGGAACAGCTCCTGATGGAAGACATCATGGCGTGTTTTCTTATTCTGTGTTTGCAGGTAATAGACCAAGAACTATGGGTGGCTAAACCTCTGCGGGTGGCTGCTGCAGGATATTTAAGTTGCTATAGCTACACAAAACTAAAGAAAACATTGGGGATTGTGTAGTTTATGTCAGTGATTGGGTTCATAACAGCAACACCCATGTCTTTATAAGCACTCAGGTCCCATGGACACAGAACTAAGATGTAAATGAATACGAGCAATACGACTAGAAGGAGAAGCAGCCTCTTTACTCCTGAAGCCCACTGAGGAAGGTGTTTGCCCAACTAAAAAAACATGTTATTATGCTTTTTCACAAAATCAGACATGATAGTTAAAATATAATAAAATAAATTAAAATATAAAATCTAAACAGGTAGGCTAGAAAAGTCAATAGTAATCCCATGTGATCTGTTGTCAATCATGCGTTAGTCATTGCAACTGTAGGCTGCACAAAAAATGTGCATAGTTGCCCTCCCTGCATTGACTCCAGTAGGGTTTAGCTACTGAGGAACCCATCCAATATGGCGGTGATGCTGTTATGCTCTCTAGCACCCAATGGGGCGTCTATGTATTCATGTCTATGTGACTGGCTGTGGCGGTATAAATTCAATTATTCTGTTACTTCCTTTGTTCTTTGTTATTGCTATCTTTTCAATAAAGTTATTTTAAATAGAGCCCAATTTCATAAGAATCCCCCAAACATCTTTTCCCCATCTGAGTAAATGAATTTGAGTAAACAGATCATTTTATTTATTGATGTGCAGTCTGGGATTGTTTTATTAGACCATATATGAGTTACATAGATAATAATGAATGTCATTGTAAAAGTTGACCTTGTTTACTACATATTTCTTATGGAAGTTCCAGATTAACAAGCTAACAGCTAGGTCATGAAACGGTCTGTGTTATTAGTTTCTTTTTAAACAACTCCTTTCCTAAGAAATATATTGGTTTATGCATTCATTTATTTATAAAGCTTTATTTAACACTGTTAATCTGGAAGAATTATTATAATAATCCTGAAGGAAGTGACCCAGGCTGTACTGGAAATAACTGCTGCTGTTTATGCTGCTGATAACTAGAGAAAGCCTGACCCTAACCAGCCACCATTTTTGTCCAAGTCAGAGCTTTAACAGATCCTCCGTCTCCTACGTGGCTCCGATTTCTTTTAAATAACGTCTATACCATCCCAGAGGCTTAAAACCCTGACGCTTTTAACTTGTCTAACACAGCTAAAGTGTCAGAATTATTATCTTATTAAGTTGTGTTACAGCCTCTGCTGCCAAGCACAACGTTGACGTTGGACAGCCTCATGAACATGGCCTCTGAACACCCAGCTCAGCGCTCGCTCATTGGTTATGCAAAATGATATACAGCATCAAAATATCCAGCTAGATTACAGATAGTTAGAGGCGCAAGCCTTTGGGTCACGGAGACGCTGACCAGAATCATGTTTACTTCCACAAAACAAACAGATAAACTCATACAGCCTGGGAAAAAATAACCGTTAACGCTCGAAACGACATCTAAACTCTGAACTGCCCTTCATTGGGAATCTGCATACATTAAACTACATGTGTGGGCCAATCTCTGTTGCAAATAAAAGCATAAATAAATACCTAAATGCATAAATGAGTATGAATAATATTAATTCCCATTCTATGCTTTGGTTAATGGGAGCTGTGCAAAAATAAAGTCATAAAATCTTTTGATTTTTGCAGCGTTACAATAAAAGTCGGGTCAGAGATGATGCACAGCTGTTAAACCTTCAAAGCTGAACCTAAATAGAAGCTTTTTTAGATTGATCATGTATGTCGGAGAGGTGAAAGGAAAGGAAACGAGAGGAAAAGTCAGGACTCGTATGTATCGGAGCCTCCCAGCTCACCCACATCGGTGTCAGTTTTACGAGGCTGCACCACATCAACAGTAAAGAGATATATATACGGGTTTATTTTTAGACAAAACACAGCCAGCCACCCTTCTTTCTGCAAAGTATTTTTCTTTGAAAAATGCATGAACGCTGGCTGGGACTCAAAATGTAGCTCTCATGCATCATTGACGGAGCTCCATAACCCTTCTCATGACTCCAGGTTGGGATAAGTGCAACCTATCCATGTTTTGAAAACTCACCCTGAAATCATGTCTCACGTCGGTGAATTATTCACCAGCACACAGCTGCTGCCTCACACAGACTTTCACTGTGGAACTCTGGATTTTATCATCATTTGAATCCATATTATGAGTTTAATGGTCAGATCGGACATGTTTTAATGACATTGACTTTTTTCATCTTTGAGAATCTCTTAGTTGTTGTGCATTTTATTTTGAAAAGAGTTTGTGTTCATGTTTTGTGATTACACGTGAGTTTTCATGTTCTTGTTTTTATATTTTCTGGTTCAAGATAAAACTCCAGGATGGAGGGATTTCAAATTTTCCAGCCATAGAGGATTTATTTAGGAAGCTTCATCCATTTTCATGGTTCTCTTGAATTATTTAGCAAGCTTGAAGGTGCAAAGAAAAATTGGAATTGCAGAAAACAAATCATTATGTTTCATTTTGAATTATTTTTACAGATTTATGAATCTACAAACTTTTTGTATTTTATAACAACTCTTTGTAGATATAGTCAGAGCCATGAAATATTTTAGTTTTGGGGGTTTTGAAGACCTTTGGAATGATCTAAATCATTACCATATAAGTGATGTCTATTCTTGCAGAACGTTTTAGGTCAAACTGCTGAAAAAGAATAAAAACTGTATTTTAATTGGTTTTGGCATTCTATGCATTTAAATCAACCACCTTTTGTGCGATTGGGGTAAAGATCCTGTATGTTTAAGGGATTTTTCTTTAACTAATTCATGACTGCAAAACTCAGCTTCTGATCTCTAGTGTTGACTCACTTTCTATGGTTTTACCAAGCCCAAGGCTGGAAAAAAGCACCGATTTCACCAGGAGCTGGAGGCTCAAGAAGACCAGTAACCAATGAAAATACAGAATTTTAAATATCTGAGTAAATTTTGCTTTCAAACAAATGTGTCCACTTCAATGTGAAGAAGTAGTCAATGACCCATTACCAGTTCTTGGGTGCCAAACTCTCTTACCTGGGCCACACAGTCTGTAGCTTACATGCATATGCAACACATTTTTCAAATCTTTTCTTAATTCTAGATATAAAATGAAAAATCCAACAAAATAATAATAAAAAGCCCAGGCCTGCTAATCTAAAAAAATTGAGTTTGAATATAGAAAAGAGATTTCTTTAAATTTAAGCAATTAGATGTGCTTTGACTATTTGAATATCTATAAATCTATAGAAAAGTTTTCTAAACAACTTTGCTCTCAGTTGGAGGCCTCTACAGCCTGAGGACCTCAACACCATGAAATATATTTAAACATCACCTGATCAGAGTTTAATGCTGTTTAACGTATAAAAATATATCAAATTATATGAATTTTCTTAGAGTTAGACTGTCTAAAATAAACTTATATATATTAAATATAGAAAAGGTCCAGTTCTCTGCAGAAACAGATGATTTATGAAACCTTTCCTCTTCAGGTCTCTGTCCTCCTCCTCCTCTCTCATCGCAGGACGAAGGAGACACTCCAATGAGGTGGTTATGATGAACCGTCACTCACATCCTGACAGCAGCTTTCTCAAACTCGGACGAGTCCAATTGATTGCACAACTCCGTCAATGTCACGCGTCACAGGACCGTTTAAACGCACTCCCGGCGCTGTCGGATGAATCACATCAAACATCACTAACAGATACCCCTCCTTTCTCCACTGTCTCAGTAATTGTGATATTCCTGTCCTGCTGTAGATGTTCAGTCCCTCGATCCCTCAACCAATTGGCTCTGACAAGAGAGGAAGAAGTTCCTGTCAAAACTGTTAGAGGGGGATGATGTTTAAGAGGTGTACAGGAAATCAGATATCCATCACTTCTCTACTAGCCCACATTCAGGTTTAACGGACTGCTCGATCAAGATGTCTGTCTCCGTTCTTCTTCTCTGGCTGGAAGTAAAGTTATTACTCCACCAGGATGACTCCATGCCTCTTCGGTGAGAGCAGCCGTGACAGGTAGAGAGCAGGGATGTGCGAAGCAGATACGCCCGAGGAACATGAATAACTCAGGGGGAGGGGGATATTAAATATTCATTGTACCGATATCGCTCTTTGTCACATCCTCTTTAACAACGATGAGGATAGGCAGAGGAAAAGGAGGAGGAGGAGGAGATGAGTCCTTAAACTGGCGCTGGCTAGACATGTCACGCAGCATCAAGTCACAGTTGGATATTTAACCTGAGGCAAGAAGGAGGCAAACTCGTACAGTTAGTTTTAACCTGCATGCACAGAGGAGTGGGCGGGGCCTGAATGTGAGCAGCTTTAAAGTTTAACCTTACACAACTCAAATGTTGTTTTTAGTTAGGAGAAAAAAATGTTTGGGCCCAATTAATCCAAAAGTCCCCCTAAAACAACTGTATGTTCTTATATAGCAAATATGTAAGTATGCTAAATTGTGCAACAACTTTTCCTTCTAAACCAGAGTTAAAGGTATAGCGGACGTTCTTTACTTCCCGGTGGATCATCTAAACATTGGTCCGCATAACTGTCAATCATTCTGTTGAAGCCACTTCCTGCGCATGCACGCTCTGTGCACCCCCGCACTCCCACGGAAACCGGGAGGAGGCAAACGCGGCCCAGTTGGGCTCTCCACAGATGCTGCTGTCGCCGGTTTTCTGCTCAACAGGTAAGCTAAAGTTCGGCATGCTATTTTTTATTTTTACAGCCTCACAATTACACATTACGGCCGGCAGCTACTTGTAAACAGGGGCTGGTAGAGTATTGCGCAACGTGGAGAGGGCGGTTCTTTCCTGAAATTCAGAAACATCGTATGCATTACTTTTAACCACATAGTTCCTCAGGGTGCGGTACTCGGCCTGGTTCCTTCTACTTTTATTTTGGACCACACAAGGAAAAATATACATTGTTATGCTGATGATACTCTTTTATATTTGTCCATGAAACCTGATTTATCAGATGTTTACTGGACCAAATTCACTAAAGATAAAACCAAAACCTAAGTAACACTTTTTTTTACTCTTGTGCAATATACTCTTCTGAAAGGCTGGATGTTAAGTTAAACTAAAACATGTTTTTGCAGTACTGTTCCTAATGTTGGTTAGTATTCATAAATAAGTTTTATAGAATATTTTTCTAATGCATTTGACATGTATTAAGACACTTTTAGGGACAAAAGAAAAGTGAAGTTAAAGCATGAAACGTCTCATTTTAGATTGCTAAACTTTTACAGTTTTCCCTGAAACACCCATTTAATTTTCTTGTTTTATTTTAGTTTTTTGTTTTTGATTGGTAAAATGAATTTTTTGGGAACAGGTTTAAATAATTCTAAGTGATCCTTTAATCCTCTTTTAACCGGAAGTTTCAAATCTATCTTGTCCATTTATTTCAAAACCTTCTATAATGAAACTGATTAACATTTTTTGCATTCTCTAATAAGTTCTAAATACTCCTCATCGAGAAAGCCATAATAGTTTAACGTTAGAAAAGGACCAAACGGGGGCAACTATCTGAACCTTTGAGCCAATATTTTTCGATCTACAGCAGATGTCCCAATGCACGACGCAGGAATTTCCATGGCAACGCCACGCTGAGATCATTTCTGGTTTATATTTTGCTGGCAGAAAACTGCTTGGCCTGTCATGTTGGTCTGAAATTATCTTTCAAAGTCACACAAAGTTTGAAAACATGTGAATTTCATGGTACCTTAATGAGCTAAAAATATGATGTTTTTAAATAAAAACAAACAGACCGCTGCTGGAGACAGTCAGCGTTTGATAAAAATCTTGTTTTAGGCGTGAAGCAGAAACATGTGTTGCTTTGGAAAGTTGCCAAGATAGTTGCTGTTTCAAACCATCACGCCCCAAAGACAAGGACTCATCATGAGTAACCTCAATGGATAATTGGAGACGTTTTCTTCTGCATTTCTTCCTAAACAGGGTGATTTTCTTGTCTGGCTTTTCAATAATTGGACAACTTCTCCCCCATTTTAGCGACAGGAGCCATGCCAGAGCTGAACTTCAAAAACATTACAATTTAAATCAAAAAGTAAACAGGAAAATGGAGTGAGGGGAGGGGGAGGGGATCATAATGTGTGCAGTAAATCCTAAAATCAAAAGTCAGCATCCTTTGGTTTCTAAATGTACTGCTGTCATAAAAGCATTTCCATCGACAAATGAGTCTGCAGGGAAAGGTCAATAGTTAATTGAATAATCTATCACCTTGGGATGGACAGAGTGTACCATGCTATGCAATCAATGACAGGCACATTAAAAGGTCAGCCACAGACTTCCATGATAAGTCACCTGGTTAATGTTTGCTTTGGTTATACACAGCTCCGGGGTCGGCAGAGAGCATTCGCTGTGGCCCGGAGCCGGGATCGAGCAAAGGAGTCAAACACCAGGTGCAAAAGACTAACGAGGCGACGAGAGGGGTGGCACCTGGTCTGGGTTCTGTTACGGTTCTCTGTAGCGGCAAGGCTAAATCATTAAATAAAACATACCAGAAGCTTTTCTTGTGTTCATCTGACTTGTCCTTATCGTTTCAGTGATTGTTTGTTTCACTAGTTTGATGCATGTTTGTATCCAATCAGGTGCAACCTTTTCCCCACATTGGTCAATAAATCATCCTAACTTTTCTCACTCATCAATTCTGAGCTGAGACAAGTTCCAGACACTCAAACGACAGTTTCGAGAGAAAATTGGACTTTTCTTTGACACTTTTTCAAGAACATTTTGAAAGCAGCATCAGAAAAACGTTCAAAATTTGCTTCCAACAGTCACAACCCAGTCAGATACTGGTGCTGGCACTGAAGACCTCTGTAAAAAAAAAACTTTGCCTGATTTGGGGTTTACATGATCAACCAGCTCAGTGGCCTAGTGGCATGAGTGTCTGCCTTGGGACTGGGAGAGCGGGGTTCAAATCCTGGTCGGGTCATACCAAAGACCTTGAAAAAATGGGACCCAATACCTCCCTGCTTGACAGCATTAAGGGGTTGGATTGGGGGGTTAAACCACCAAATAGTTAATGAAATTTCATTCCGATTGAGAGAGGTGGTTTAGTCTGATCATCATTCTGATTGACGTCCATGTACACACCCATTCGGATTGTTGGAGTCCGCGCACTGCGCATGTGTGCAACTTCAGCGTCACGTCTTCCCGCCTTTGCAGACGCTCAGGACAAGTCAAAAACATGGCGGGAGGTAAACAGAAGTCGTCTGTTGTCGACACTTTTATTTTACTGGAAACACTACGGGCACTCAATCTTATTGAACGTCTCGATGGCCAAAAGGCTAGAAATGCCGAGTTGTTCTTATACTCAAGTGTATCTAAAGATGCAGGAAGCGGGAATTCACTAAAGCTAGAGAATAAGAAAATAAAATGCAAGGGAAAAGACATGCGGAAAGACAACTTAGCGCATGCTCAACCTATGGTATATGCATCACGGCGTGATCAGATCAGATCATTAGTGTCCATATAAACAGAGATTTGGGATTTCCGATCAACCAAGATTTAAATCAAATAGGGGAAATTTGGCGCATGTAAACGTAGCTAATGACACCTCACCCCCTCACCCACCCCGACACCACACTCCCCCTATCTGGCCATTCTTGTGAAAACTTTATTGAGGTGTCTCATCTCAACTTTTTTTTAAATAATGAAGTAATTGTTTCAAGACAAAGTTGTTATTTTGCTATATTAAAGTTAGGCATTTTACTTAATGTCCTGCTTTAGCTTGCTCTTATTTAATCATTGATTTTATTGCTTATGTGTATTCCCATCTGCTTATAGCTGATGCTGTTGTTTTTATACTGGGGTACTGTTTTTTATTTTTTAATGCTGTGCAGCGCTTTGTTTAAAGGCGCTATATAAATAAAGTTATTATTATTATTAATATATTGAAAAAATGTAATAGCAGGTGTGACCATTCTAAGGCATTACACCAATAAATGTATATTACAATAAAATCTGGTCTTGGATTGGCCTTAAGAATCATATCACATCATGAATCTGAATAAAAACTATCCTGAATGTATCAACTCAGCTCAACCTGAGTCTTATCATTGTGAATTTTCCATAAAAGACACAAGTGTTGAAATATTTCAGCCCCCTGGAGCTTCTGATCACCAGGAATTCTCAGCTCAACCAACACCAGGGCCTTTGCAGCAACACGAGTTTGTAAATGTGACCAACGTATTAATTATAAATGAACTGCATTTCCTTATAATGCCAGTCTATAACTATTCATGTGTGTACTTTTGGAGCAAGGTGCAGCCGCTGCTGTTTGAAACAAAGAATGGATTGGACCGCTAACAGATGCTTCCAAGGAAAAAAAACAATAATTATGCAAATCTCAGACAGAATAATTATGGATATATTCATTATTTATAGGTTTGCTTTGTGCTATCACACAGTAACTCTGAGCTGAATGCTCGATTGTGGCTTTCTACTTTAATTGTGTGTAAACAGAATTATGTCATTTGTTTCAACCACTGCTGGCGCAATTTCATTATGACCATGGGGAAGAAGGCTGGTGATTGCCAATTTGGTTCAATGAGAAACTTCATATTTTCTTTACTTTCATATGCATATATTTGTTTCTTCTGCGCACACATTTAAATGTTTACTTTGCTGGGAATATTACATTATGAAATCCATATAAATGAGCAAAAATTACAGTTTGAACTGATGTAATGATGGCCCCAAACCGAGGAGAATGGCGTTGATGTAATCAGCGAACGGCACAAAGCTGTTATTTTTTACAGTGATTGGACGTGGTGGGACACGCGCTCATTTCTCCCATAATTATTCTTTAGAAGTCCAACAAACCAGTTAAAATAACTTTAAACAAATGCGATCAACAGGTTCGTGCACATTTTCTGGGTCCGATAGAAGTGGTTGTGAGCTACGGAGGCATGGATGTGCCAAACGCGACGACAAAAAGAAACAGGGAGTGTATTGTGGTTGTATTTCTGTTGCACCTAATCTCTGAGATTCAGAATTTATAAAGAAAAAGCATCAACATGTGTTCATTCATGAAGCATCTCTAACTTTAATGTGACATTTTTTTTTGTAACTTTCAGGGTTTTCTTGCAAACAATAATTTAACTTGTTTGTAATTTGCTAGTTTTTAAAACGTGTTTTATGACAGAGGGTCCAGATGGTTTGACTTGATGCTGGTGGAAATAAAAGTTTAAAAAGTGTAAAAATGTAAAAGAAAGAATTAGAAAATCAGGACAGAATGGTAAAATAATATTTAAAAAGTTTAAAATTGAATATTAAAGCCCCTGAAAACATTAATTGGTATTTAAGTGAGTTATTAGGCAGCAGTAGCTGAGGTGGGTTGTCCAGTAATAGGAAGGTTGCAGATTTGATCCCGGCTCCCACCAGAGAATGCTGCTGTTGTGTCCTTGGGCAAGACATTTAACTCGCCTTCCCTGCTAGTGGTGATTGGAGGGACCGGTGGCGCCAGTGTTTGGCAGTCTTGCCACTGCACCCCAGTGCAGCTGTGGCTACATTGTAGCTCATCACCACCAGTGTGTGAATGGATGACTGATTATGTTGTGAAGCACCTTGGGGGGTTGTAGAACCCTAAGAAGGCGCTATACAAATACATGCCATTTACCATTTATTAGTTTTTAAACTAAGGGTGAAATGTTCTAATTATTTAATTTTGTCTATCAGGTATTTTTGTGTGATAAAAGTATTCAATGTTAATTATTCCTCTCTTCCTTTAAGTTTTACCAAAACAGACACATTCATCTTGTTCTCTGTGGTTTATGCTCAGTATTTATCATTCTTTACGGAAGTTTCTGGGTCACAGAACTCCGTCTTGTCAAAAGTTATCCAAAGCCACTTTTTTCATAATACGTTTGGTTTATTTTCATGTCAGTAAAATCCCCCAAACACACCAGCACGCCGCTGAATTCCCTGATAAGACTCGGGCACTTGTCACAGCAGATCACTTTTGTCGTTTTCCGTCCCTCTTGTGTTTTCTAAGTCGGACCTCTTCACATTGATCCTCTGTGGCGTTTGTTTGTCATCTTCTGAAGCGTCACTGTCAAACCCAAAGCTGCCGTATTCCCGACGCTCCGCTCATCCCGAAGAGGGTTTAGACGTTCAATTAGCCACGGTTAAAGCGCCGTGGCTAATGTGGCGGTTGTCCGATTCCCCGTCTATCTCCTGATGTTTGTGGAAAGGATGGAAGCAAAGTTTGGATCTGAGCTGCTCTTATTTTCAGACTTGACTTTCCTCAATAATTCATCTGCTACATCACTCCACACTTGTCACTGAAATGCACTCCTGATCCCAGAGCGCCAATCACAACAGACATTTAAAAAAGCCTAATTTCTCCTGCTATCTGAGTTATAGAGGAATTTAAAAAAAACATTAATCAGGAAGGAAACTAATTTGCATTATCCCTTTAAAACCTGAAGTCCGCATGCTGGATGGAAACATCCATTCCTCAACACAAACTTGGCTCCATCCTTCACAGAAACACTTTAAAGGACCATCACCCTGTCCAGGACGATCTCCTAGACTCATTCTGGACATTATATATTTTTGAAACTCCGCCAAGCTCCTTTTATTGGCAGAACATTGAATTTGATGCATCCAAGCTTGTGTTGATTTCCATGACAAATTTAATGATGGATAGCCTATTAAAACTTAATAGCTTCTTATCAATTAAGCATGTCAGCCACAACCAGCTCTTTTCCAAGAATAATGGCCCTTTTCAAAATAATAAACTCTGTTTCCTGTCTCTGAGGTTTGATACTGAGAAATTGCTGAAATGTTTTTGCAAGTCGTTGCCAATATTGCAACTATTATTTTTGCTTCATGTCATCTTATCTAATCTGTAAATCTTCTGGTGCTTTTGCAGATAAATTAGAGTTTAATTTGTGATGGCCAGTGGTTAAAAGTTATGTATGCATCATTAGTGTGTTTGAGCATTAGACACTCACATTTATCTTTTACTCCTTTGGTAATTTTCACATTTTTACTTTCAGTACTTTTGCTGCTGGTTATTGTTGAATGATGGAAACTCCAGATTTTTATACCCCAAATATGTTCATTACTAGTTTTAACATATAGATTTCCTTTTTACATTAATTTCAAATTTGATCTAAAATGTTCCATTAAGCTGACACATACCTCCTCAGACATGCAACTACAACATGCTTTTTTCAACTACGCCGCTTAACTTGCTTGAAACAAATCCTGAAACGGTCCCATTTGAAATTCGTTATACGTGCCTTCATCACCTCCCATCTGGATTATGCAAATTCACTTCTCATTGGCATTTCTGTTTCAGCCCTGAATCGGCTGCAGATAGTACAAAATACTGCAGCGAGGTTCCTAACAAACACAAATAGACGCAGTCATATCACTCCAGTTCTGGCGCATCTGCATTGGCTTCCAGTAACTTTTAGGGTGAGATTTAAACTCCTGCTGTTTGTCTTTAAAGATTTAAATGGTCTCGCACCTACCTATTTATCAGATCTGCTCACTCCTTATGTACCGGTCCGTTCACTGAGATCAGCTGACAGCTTGCTGCTCTGCATTCCGTCCATGAAGTATAAAGCAAGGGGGAACGGGCTTTTGTGTATGTTGCCCGATGCTCTGGAATGCATTTCCCCTCTCAATTAGGCAGTCTTCATCTATCGCTGTTTTCAAATCTAGGTTGAAGACCCACTTTTATCTGCTGGCATTTTGGGCAGTGACTCCATTTTTTAATATGTATCTGTTTTTATTGTTATTGTTTTATTGTTCTTATCTGTTGTTTTAATGTTATTTTATGATTGTTGCTTTGTGCAGCACTTTGGTCGGCTCTCATGCCATTTTTTTAAACGTGCTATAGAAATAAACGTGGTATGGTACAGTATGTACGGTGGCCCTGAAGTGCAAACCACACCAACAAATCACTAAACACAACAACAAATTGAGAAACACAAACAAATTCAGAAACACTACAACAAAATTGAGAATAACAAAAACAAAAGTGAAATCACAAAAACAAATTAAGAATCACAAAAGCAAATTGAGAAACACAATTACATTAACAAAACCGGAAAGGGTAGGTACCAGTCAGCAACAGGTGACATCACCGATTGGACGACCGAGCTGTTTGTCTTGATTTTCTGAGCTGGCTTCATGGAACAACCCTCTGGTCTGCTATGGTCTGGAAACAGCTAAAGCTAGGCTAATACATCCATAAGTAACTTGAACCTTTTATTATGCTTATTAACTTACTCAATGGGAGTGAAGTGTCTCTGATGATAGATGCGTCATAAAGCCTCTTGCCGCTGCAAAAGTTCGGTGACTCCTCAACGAGCTTTTTCCCACAGTTAGGACAAAACATCCCATCGTTCTTCAAACGAAATGCGCTACAGGCAGAGTCACTTCTGGTTCCAAAGACAAACAGCTCGGTCGTCCAATCCGTGATGTCTCCTGTTGCTGACTGGTACCTACCCTTTCCGGTTTTGTTAATGTAATTGTGTTTCTCAATTTGCTTTTGTGATTTCACTTTTGTTTTTGTGATTCTTAATTTGTTTTTGTGATTTCACTTTTGTTTTTGTGATTCTTAATTTTGTTGAAGTGTTTCTGAATTTGCTTGTGTTTCTCAATTTGTTGTTGTGTTTAGTGATTTGTTGGTGTGGTTTGCACTTCAGGGCCACCGTAGTTATGGTATGTGTGGTCAATTCATACCTGTGCCATGTGGTTTTCCCACTTTGTTAATGGGATGTTGATGTTTTTTTTCCCCAATACGGTGCTAAACTATTTTGCATTGATGGAAGTGGTTGTGTACAAATAGGCCTGTGTCTGGAGCCAACTGGGATTGGTCCATTTTGCTTTATTATATACAGTCATGTGAAAAGGTTTGGGCACCCCTAATAATTGTCATGATTTTCCTTTGTGAATCATTGGTTTGTTTGGATCAGCAGTTTCAGTTAAACATATCATATAGCAGATGACCACAGTGATATTTGATAGTGTCAAGACCACACAACCCAAGACCGAGACATTACCAAGATCAGAGAGAACCAACGCTGAGGCAAGGCCAAGACCATACATTCTTTACGTTTCCTTACACACCTGACTCATCTGAGCTCAGACCAGTGTTTACTCATGTTCTCAAGTGTGTTGTGTGTGCATGTGGGTATGTGTGTGTGTATGTACGTTTCACTGAGTCTGGCGCTGCATTGTGCAGTGCACTGTAAGTTGGGGCCTATGGAAGCTGGGGAAAATTGTTACACTACTAATGATTTTAAGTTGTTAGGGTATGGACAAAAGCCTACCAGCAATGGTCTCATCTGGTCTTGTTTAAAAAAAAAAACAAGATCATCCCGTGTCCGAGACCGATACTAGACCGAGTAAAAATACCCTCGATACCAAGATGAAACCAAGAACATTAAAATATGGTCTTGAGACCGGTCTTGAGGACTACAACACTAATATTTGAGAAGTGAAATTAAGTTTTTATAGGATTTACATAAAGTGTGCAATAATTACTTAAACAAAATTAGGCAGGTGCATACATTTTGGCACCAAAAACAATAAATTAACTCAGTATTTAGTAGACCCTCATGTTGCAGAAATAACAGCCTCTAAACACTTCCTATAGCTTCCAGTGAGAGTCTGGATTCTGGTTGAAGGTATTTTGGACCATGCTTCTTTACAAAACATCTCTAATTCATTCAGGTTTGATGGCTTCTGAGCATGGACAGCTCTCTTTGGCCATTCCAGAACCATGGACTTTTTCCTAGGGTCATTGTCCTGTTGAAGTATCCAGCCACGGCGCAGCTTCAGCTTTGTCACTGATTCCTGGACATTGGTCTCCAGAATCTGCTGATATTGAGTGGAATCCATGCGTCCCTCAACTTTAACAAGATTCCCAGTCCCTGCACTGGCCACACAGCCCCACAGCATGATGGAACCACCACCATATTTGTAGGTAGCAGGTGTTCTGTTTCCTCCATGCATAACGCCCCTTGTTATAACCAAATAACTCAATTTTAGTTTCTTCAGTCCACTGCACCTTATTCCAAAATGAAGCTGGCTTGTCCAGATGTGCTTTAGCAGACCTCAAGCAGCTGTTTGTGCTGTGGGCAAAGAAAAGACTTCCTCTGCATCACTCTAGCACAGTGTTTGCCAACCCTGGTCCTCAGGGCACACTGTCCTGCATGTTTTCCATGTTGCCCTTTCAAACACCAATGTTTCCCTGCTGCCACACACCTGACTTAAATGAATGAGTGATTAACAGGCATCTGCAGCATGTGATGTCCTCCTGAGGAGGCAATCTAAAACAGGTGTGCTGAAGCAGAGACATGGAAAACGTGCAGGACAGTGTGACCTGAGGACCAGGGTTGGGAAACACTGCTTTAGCATACAGCATCTCCTTGTGTAAAGTGCACCGAATAGTTGAACAATGCACAGAGACTCCATCTGCAGCAAGATGATGTTGTAGGTCTTTGGTGCTGGTCTGTGGGTTGACTCTGACTGTTCTTAACATCCTTCACCTCTTCTTATCTGAGATTTTTCTTGGTCTGCCACTTCGGACCTTAACTAGAACTATGCCTGTGGTCTTCAATTTCCTCAATATGTTCCTCACAGTGGAAACTGACAGCTGAAATCTCTGAAATAGCTTTTTGTATCCTTCCCCTAAAGCATGATGGTGAACAATATTTGCTTTTAGGTCATTTAGAGTTGTTTTGAGGTTGCCATGTTGCCACGCTTCAGACAAGATGCAAAGAGGAGAAAAACTTGCAAATGGTCACCTTGAATAGCCATTCTCATTACTGGAATTTACCTGTGTATAGAGGTCAAGGGTCAATGAGCGTACAAAACAAATTTTCTTTTCCAATAATTAGTGCTAAAGGCTTTCAAATCAATAAAATGACAAGGGTGTCCTAATTTATGCACCTGCCTAATTTTGTTTAAACAATTATTGCACACTTTCTGTAAATCCTAGAAACTTTGTTTCACTTCTCAAATATCACTGTGTGTGTCTCCTAGATGATGTATTTACCTGAATTTTCTGATCCCAACAACCAATTATTTACAAAGGAAAATCATGAAAATTATCAGGGGTGTTCAAACTTTTTCACATAACAGGATTGTGTCACATAAGAAAAAAGGAGACTGAGAATCTGACCACCACCTGTTTCTGGGCTTTTTCCTTCATCTGTAAAGATCTATTCACAAACATATTGCTCCAATAAATTTAAGTTCATTCTGAGGCCACTCCCTAATTTTAAAGTGGCCATATTATACCACTTGTTAAACAATTTATAACAGTTCTATGCTTAAAGGCAGGGTACGTAAGTTGGAATAGTTAAAATAACTTTAAAAATGCTTAAATGTGATCATCTGACCCTGTTCTATGAGAAAAAGTAAGTCATCTTTCATATTTTATTTTTCTCCTAAGTCCCTCCCCTGGCTTTACAGCTAAACTAATCATTTCTGCAAGCCTACCACGTTGACCAATAGCGCTGCATTTCCGATGTTCTCTCTCTTGACTCGGCTTTCCCCGGATGTGCACGTTAGGAGGCGTGGCTTTTGGCTCATTCAGGAAGGCCGGGGATAGAGTAACAGCCTTTCGAATTTTAAAATCTCCCCCTCCTTGCTCTGATAACATCAACTTACGGACCCTGCCTTTAATACAAAACATGTTCATGGGTTCACATAAAGCAATCTCAACAGGTTTATTCTTGACTTGAGTACCTTCTAGAACGAGCTGTTTTGTGGCTGTCTCTAAGAAAACAAGGTAAATAGTAAATGACCTGTATTTGATATAGAGCCTTCTAGAAACCTAGAACCCCCCAAGGCACTTTACAACACAATCAGTCATTCTCCCATGCACACGCACATTCACACCCTGGTGGTGATGAGCTACATTGTAGCCACAGCTGCCCTGGAGTGTACTGACAGAAGCAAGGCTGCTGAGCACAGGCGTCACCATCAGGAAAGGTGGGATAAGTGTCTTGCCCAAGGACACAACGACAGCAACACACAGAGCAGGGTTCAAACCTGCAACTTTCAAATTACGGGGCAGACACTTAACTCCTCTGCCACCGTCGCCCCTTGGCCCTGTGTTACTGGCCACACCCACCCCTCCCACGATTGGCTGCTATGGAATGAGAAGCTCAGATATCCAGGAGTGTCGACAGGTGGGTGGTGGTTTAACCTTATTGTGATGTCACATTAAAGGACATTTTCAAACAGCTTGTAGAAGCATAGGATTCCTGCGGCACTCACGATTTTTACCCAACAAAAGTAGCGCAAGGTGATCTGTATGCCACACAGAAACACAACACAGCACAACAATGGTGGGGATATTGAATAGTCTGCTCAGTCTCTGGCTTTATGTCAGACTCTGCATCAGGAAAAGGCTGCAGGCAGCGAGGCAGCAGGCAGAAAGCTTTGGAACAAGCAGTGACTCTACCCCCTAGCCAATCAGTGACCGACAGTTGCTGACGTTGGATCTGGTCACTAGAAACTACAGCAGAGCAAGTACGGAAAGGTTTGGGGGAAATACCGAACCGTGCTGTTGAAAAAGGCTGTCAAAACCGAACCGTAACCATCCAAGTCAAAGCAACACTAAGCAGTTTTTAAACACTTTAACCAATTCCTTCAAAAGTGGGGTTCAGTGATTGTGTAGGTAGAAACTTTACCAACTTCACATGGGACAGCACTCTGCAGGCCTCTGCTGACCAGAAACAGCACTTAACAGTTTTTTGGAGCGGGTAGGTGTTCTAGGGGGCGCTCGTTACCTGCTTAACGGCTGTGCTGGTAGCTAATACAAAGTCTAGCAGTTAGCTTTTCCAGTTTCTAGACCATCAATAAAAAAACACAAGAAGACGAAAAAAAGACGTAGCGGAGCCTGGAAGTAAAATTCAGAGTGATGTTTTTGGAGGCGAAGCAAAGACCTTAAACCAGAGTGAACATCGGAAGTTAAAGGAGGCTAAAAATCACGGGCTTACATTGACCTGGCTTTGTTGCTACTGGACTTGCAAGTAATAATATTTTTGTCCAAAAGTGTGGATCTTTTTACTTTATGGTTTATTTTAGTATTAGTTGGCTCATGTTACTGTTAGCTCATTGTTAGCGCTAGCTACAGCAGGCTGCTGCAGGGTTGTTTATGGTAGTTGTAATTCCACTTTCAACCAGTAGGGCGGAGAAGCTGGAAACGGTTTAGTGTTACTTTAAACTGAATAGTGCTGTTGCAAAACGGCCACTAGTCTTCTCTTTATGCAGGAATTTTTGAACACATTCAAACCATTTACCATTACCAATCATACCATTTTGGCATTATTCCAAAGGAAAATTTGCACATTTTCTGACATTTTTGTCACCAACTGTCACACCCTAGTGAGGTACTGGCTTAGAAGTTGCAAGGAAAATAAAAATCCTTCAAACTTTACCAAGTGATCCTTGCAAAATGTGTTGCAAAAGTTTTAATTAAGATCTAGAGTCTTGAAAAGCATTCCCTCTTTGGAAGAAGAAGTCACTAACGTCTAGGTAGTTCAAATCCCAGTCCTCAAGAAGGTTTACGACAGAGCATGTATATAATCACAAGTAGTGATTTATTAATGGACCAAGGGCATAGAAAGACTTCCACATTTTTGTAAATGACAGTGACACACTCAAAGACTCCAGTCTTTGTACAGTTCTGGTATTTGTAATCTCTAAGAGCTTTGATCTCAACAGCCCATCTCCATATACACTGTTAAATTAGTTCTGATCTGAACCCACTAATCCATCACATTCCCACCCTATCCAACATCCTCCTTTTGCACAAAATAATCCAGAACTAACAGAAGAAAAAAACAATCACTAAAAGAGATACAGAGGCTGATTTCATCCATCTTACACCCTGAAGTAAATCTTTGAGAGGAGCAGAGATCTACGCTCCTCTCCTCTATTTCTGAATTGTCTCGGAGTTCATCCATAACGGCGTTGCGGGCCCCCGGGTGCTCCGAGGGCCGGTCGGAGCAAACAGGGAATTGAATGAGGCGAAGGTAGACAAGAGAGGAGACAGAAATGTCTCCTTGGAGGTCACGCTGGCAAAATTGAAAGTCTCAGGTATAGTGGGGCCTGTCGGTTTAATAAAATGGATAGAATTTCCATTTACCCTCGACACCCACCTCCTTAATGCATTGTTCTTGCGAGGGAGGGGTGAGAATGAGTCAGGAGCCGAGGAATACGCTTTATAGACACAAATAATCGTAAATTGGGAATGTCACCTTTAAGCCGAGGCATTTTTATTATTGTTAGTGGTGCTGCTGAGTGGGTTTGATGCTTTATTCTCTCAGGGATCCTTGTGTAGCGAGGACGTCTTCCCCACCTCCCAGTCATCTTTATCAGGTGTCTGTGGGAAGAGGAAGAGGAGACGAACAAAGAGTGGACTTTAAGCTAACTTGTTCCCCCTCTACCCAATAGTTGTGGGTGAGTGATGGCAGATGGCATGCTTTAAAACAACGCTATCCATTAACACAGCTCACTGTTCTTTACCCTCGGTGTTTACGGCTGTCTGCGGGCCACTCAAGTGCATCCTATCTGTGGACCTGGCCTTCACCGTACAGGTGTAAGCTCTTTATTTACAGCTATTATTTGGATGTTACAAAGGCTCCTCTCTGGTTTATGGTGGCGACTTTATAGATCCTCCTTCTGCAGGAATATTAACCGCCTCTCCATGATTCAATATGAAAGCACAAAGGCTCCTGGGAGCTGTAGACCAGAGGAGCAGATACAGGTAATTCTCTAATTGAGGTCCCATGAGCGTTTGGACTATAGAGCATATAAATTAGACAGATAGCAAACGCACAAAATATTGACAAATGTCTCAGAGCGCCGCTCTTGCCTTTCCCCTCTGACTGATGGGCAGCAATACTAAGCAGCATCATTTCCCATTCAGGAGCGTGTGATGTGGCCGAGCCGCGTTGGAGGAAATGGACAAAACAAAACAGTTGTATATTTAAATTAGATTTGCAACACTTGACTGACTCTTGCATGTGCAGAAGCCAGACCGAGACCTGTTTATTCCCCGTCTGTTTTGCATTATATGTGAGTGCCTGTGCAAATTAACGAAGGAGGCCCTCTGTATTTTCAGCTCCATGTTAATTGCGAGAAATAATATTAAGGACGTGTGATTCTTCTGCCTGAGCATATTGCATTATAATAAGTTCAGGAACATTACTAGAGAACACGGCTTATTAAAGGAGCAGCAAGGTAGGAGACAGATTTAACTGTAATATACCTAATCCTGAATATATTATACATTTGCATGCAAAACCTTATACAAGATTTGAATATTAATTGAAATATGCAGATGATGTATAGGGTTGTAATTATTGCTGATTTTGAAGTATAATTGGATGAAAACTTTTTTTGCTGGACCCTTCCTGCAGTGTGCGGCGGTGAGCGATAATTATGCATATTCATGGTTGAATCTGCTTATTACTGACAATTGGTTTAGAGAAAGTGTTTGTGTGGATGGGTTGAAAGGCTGCTGAAAGACAATAGGAACTGGGAAGAATTGAGAGAAGCCAGTGTTGAGGTTAGGGGGAGAATTTGAAACAAAAACGGTCTAATTATGAATGCTTTACATAGACTAAATATGGTTTTTATTAAAATTTCACATTTTTGCTATCGTGCCGCCAGTTATCTGGTTTCATAAAGTTTTAAAAATTTGGTTGGAGTCTTTCTACGTGTGTGCAGATCCAAAAACATGCGACTAAAAATGATAAATTTTAATTATTTTTGCAATTTTTTTTTCTTTTTGGGCAATAATGGCTATTAGGGTGTTAATAATGTAAGGTAATCATATTTCCTCAGTTTAGTTTGTCCTTAGTTTAGAGGTTTCAGCTCTAAAATGTGTCTTTTTTAAATAAATGATGCATCTAATTTACTGTCACGTTTTTGGTGTTGAAACTTGTTTTGATTTAAATCAGGAGAACCTACAGGCTATCAGAAGCTGTGAATAACAAACAGGTCTGTCTGCTCTACACACAGGGTCGCACGTCAAGACTCTCACCTGTTTCACCCTCTCTAACTGTTAGAAACAGACCTTTTATCGTCTTCATCTGTCTTCTGTCTGAACATCCTTAGTCGTGACGGGCAGGTTGTTGTTAACGCGACCCACCAGAACCCGTCCCAGCGACCCCGCTTGTCTGGAGTCGACAACCATCCCTTGCTTCCCCGCAACTCAGAGGAGGGTCACCGCTAACTCTTGTCAGAGCCGTCACACCGACACCCCCACTGTCACCCGCCCCTCCCTTTGACGCCTGTCTTTAACTCTTTTCGTTTATAAACTCCTACTCCCTAGTTTGGCTTTGTAAAAATCCTCCCTGCTTCTTCAACATTTGTTTCTTTTCTTTAACTTTTCAGCTGATGTGCATCTGAAAAAAAGGACAGAGGACCACATTTTTATTTGTGATTATAATGTTTTTTGAAAATTATATAAACATGTGTCTTTAACCCTTCAAGGAGAACTCAATAAAACACCTAAAAATGTAGAGATTCAGCTCTAAATTGGTATTGGAGGCTATTAAAACTTATTTTTTTAACTTCTCCACTTTCACTCTATGTAATAAAAAATGAATAGAATTAAAACACATTATGACTTATTGTGACATCACAATCAGGGACTTTTTGAAACGGCTCATTTTAGGCATAAAATTCCTGAAACTGAACATGGACAGAAAATAGATGGACTGTTTTTTTTCACATTTGAAGTGTTTATAGGGGCTGCAGAGACCCACGTGACAGCACAAAAGGATGCAAATTTGCATAATAGGTCCCCTTTAAATTAATTAACATTTAATTCATCAACAACGTCTCACCAGTTAAAAACTCTCGTTCACTTGATTTGCAAAATTAATTAGTTGTATTAAGTCAGGGACATTCCCATTCATGTGAATGTAGTGGGATGTCCTGAAACCAGCCACTAGGGGGACAGGTGTTTGTTTTGAGTCAATTTCTGGGTTCTTGTTGAATGTCTTGCAGTTATGTAAATAGTGATTGCTTCTGTAGGGTGTAAAAGCTATTTTTCCAAGCAGATGCTGCTCAGTTTTCTACAATGAGTAAAAGGGTAATTACTTAAAACGTTTACACACAAACACTCACAAAACCCTTTAGAATGACCAAAAATCCAGTCTTTTGAAATTTTAGAACATTTTTCAGCTTGTTAAGCTGTTGTGTGCGATGCTGCAAAACATGACTGTTACCCTTTTCTTCTGCAACAGTCATCAGCTTCACCTTGATATCCGTAACAAATGCGCTAGCAGCCACGCCCACACGATCCTTCCACAGAAAGCCGCCCACGCCCTGAGATGTCCAAAGTCACATTGAGAGAGACGTTTCGAGGAAGTCCAGGATGTGTCCTGAATCTGAAAAGTGTTTAAGTGACTGTGCTGCGTGTGTTTACTGCTGGTTTTTGCCTGTATGTTGATAGAAGAGCTGTAGGGGGATCTGTTTGTTTAGTCCGTCTGGCGGCCATGCTGATTTCATGATAAATATTAGAGCTCAAATATGTGAGGAGAGCATTTATTGAAAGTGATCACTCCAAACATTGTTTGTTTGTCTGCAGAATTGCAGCGGCCTCTTTTAGTCAAGCGTGTTATGAGAAAGCAGCCTGAACGCAACAACTTGTGTTTGTTTTCTGCCTTTTCGAGAATGTTTGTCAATGTCTATGTGTGTGTGTGTGTGTGTGTGTGTGCGTGTGTGTGTGTGTGTGTGTGTGTGTTAAGGAGGGGTCCGCATGTGTGCAACGATGATAGCTACACTACATTTGGGAAAAACAAACACCTCAAGAGACTCGTATATATCCAGTTGTGGGGAAGCTTCAGAGTAAAGTACATCCATCCACCCACTGCATTTTTTTCCTACATGGGATTACAAGGTGGTCGGGCGCTGCCAAGAATCCTCTAGGTGCAGCGCAGAGGGAGCGAGAGCAGCGTGTGAGAAAAAAAAGCCCAAATACGTGACTCTGGAGTCAAACGGGGTGGGGGTGGGAAAGCGAGGGATGAGGGGTCGAGAAGCTGAGAGGCCGGAAATGGAGAGGAGACCAAGGAACAGTGGGAGAGTGACCTTTCCTAGGACAGCTGTTCTCTCTCAGGTGCTTGTTCTCAGCAAATCTGCAGGCTGCTTTTTCTTTTTTTGTGCATTAGTCATTATTTGGTCCCATGGGATCGGGAATGGGTTGGCGTGAGTGTTTAATGTGGCAGGAAGGAAAACTACAGCACTCACAAAAACACACTC
>SSNS01000312.1:0-56129 GCA_006937985.1 Aphyosemion australe | reverse complement strand
CAGGCAACAACAGAGCAGCATTTAGCCTCAGGCAGCAACAGAGCAACATTTACCCTCAGGCAGCAGAAACAGAGCAGCTTTTACCCTCAGGCAGCAACATTTACCCTCAGGCAGCAACAGAGCAACATTTAGCCTCAGGCAGTAAAAGAGCAACATTTACCCTCAGGCAGCAACATTTACCCTCAGGCAGCAACAGAGCAACATTTAGCCTCAGGGAGTAAAAGAGCAACATTTACCCTCAGGCAGCAACAGAGCAACATTTAGCCTCAGGCAGCAACAGAGAAACATTTACCCTCAGGCAGCAGAAACAGAGCAACTTTTACCCTCAGGCAGCAGCAACAGAGCAACTTTTACCCTCAGGCAGCAGCAACAGAGCAACTTTTACCCTCAGGCAGCAGCAACAGAGCAACTTTTACCCTCAGGCAGCAGCAACAGAGCAACTTTTACCCTCAGGCAGCAGCAACAGAGCAACTTTTACCCTCAGGCAGCAGCAACAGAGCAACTTTTACCCTCAGGCAGCAGCAGAGCAACTTTTACTGTAAGGCTCTTTGATCTTCACCAATTAAGTCAGTAACTACACACTGTCACACTCTAGTAACATTTCAGCAGCAGAAATGTGCACACACACACACACACACACACACACACACACACACATTTTAATAATAGTTGTTGACTCACCAGCTTCTTCTCTGGTATTTGTAGACATTTTGTAGGTTTCTCCCTCTGGTTGGCTGCTACACTCCTGTCCTTCACTTCTACGGTCCCTGAACCACACAGTGATCCCATGGTGGTTCCTACTGGGTTCCTTCCAGGCTCGACTGGTCGGCCACATCAAGTCCACATCTTACTGCAACTTACTGAAAGAAAACAGAAGGGAACAATTCTGACATCAGGTTATTATCCAACACATTAGAACGTCCTCTCTACATTTCTCTACATTTCATTTTTGTTTGTTTTGACTGTCTTTATTGCTGTGAAGCACACTGAGTTGCCTTTGTGTAGGAAATGTGTTATATGAATTAAGCTGTCTTGTCTTGTCTACAGAAAAACAGATCTGCGTTTTCTCAGGTAAGGCCCGGCTTACACAGCAAGATAATCATTCCACTTTTTGACCTGATCCTGCCCTTCTAACTCTAACATTCTTAAGATGCGCCCAGTAACCTTCATAGCTGTCAAGATAATTTTATGAGATATCTCTGCCGTGTGTGGTGTATTAAGTGTGTACTGATCTGCTTGGAAGGATGTCGAGACTGTTGCGTTTCCTTAATCGGAGCTTCTTTACATGTTTGATTGTCCTGGTATGATTTACTAGGACAAACAAGCATGCTGCCTGTTGAATGTGACGTGTAGCCAATCAGAACGCGAGATGACAGGAGGGTGCAGCATGCTGAAAATGTTTTTAATTGTGTCTGAAATGATTATAAGCAACTTTAGCATAACCTAAACTCAGATTAGACTCTAAAACATAAAATAAGTGGATAAGGAGCAACAGAAATGTTAAACTGCTGATGGTGGTGCATTACGGTCACCATGGTAAACACATACCTGTCTCACACAGTCAGTCAAATTGATTTAGTTAAGCATATTTGGAGGATTTATTATCCATGTTTTTGGATCAGAATTAGATTTTTACAAAGATTTATTCCAAGATAGATAAGAAGACACTTGTTATCTTCATCTTACGACAAACACTAAGGTCATTTCTGAAACAGTTAATTGCATTATAATGAGCAGCCTGGATGATGAGTTGTTCTGCATGTTTTTTATCCTCAAGAAGACAAGCTCGGGCTCTGGGAACAAGTAGTAAAAAGTGAGACTTTATTAAAGAGTAATGTAAGCAAAGCAACAAACATAAAAGCAAAAGCAACATAAAAGCATCACATAAAAAGAACTGGCGTCAGGAAAAATTAATAAAACATCAACACATAAAAGCAAGTGTCTAAAAGTGAGAATCAGAAATGATTTAAAAGATGATTCTGATTCAGTCAACAAACCTTCACTGAGGCTCAGGAGCTCGTCCACTTTGGGAATCAGAAACAGAAAAACAAAAACAACACCCTTTGAGCTCAGATTTAGACGTAAAATGAACTAAATCAAGAGTAAAGCACACAGAATGGGACTTACGCAGGCAGGTTTGTTTACCAAAAAGTTACAAATTAAAAGTAGTTTTACCGTTTTCCAGGGAATATGCAGAGAAACACGTCAAAACTTCCCACCAGAAACGGGAATATCCAAAGATTGGAAACAAATATGTATGAGTACATTCGTTATTAAATGAGTTTTTAAAGAATTGAACAAACTTGGTGTTGCTGTGCAAAGACAGAAACCAGATCACAATCCTGATTTCTTTACGGACATTCGCTCCATGATTCCATGAAGGTTTGAGTTACAGCTTAATAACAGAGTAGAGGCAGATTTCTGGAGTCCACGTAACCTTTGTGGTTGTAGGACTATCGGCTCAGATTGATGTTTCCACTCTTTAATACCCACCCAGAACCTGGAGCGGGCCTGCGGTGTGTCATTACCTGCTCAGGAACGGAGAAAAATCCAGGTTGGAAAATTCCTTCTGGTTTTTAAAAAATGAAAGGCGTCCGAGGGAAGGGTTTGATTAGTGGGTTATAGTTTATCCTCCTTCTTAGAAATACATTTCTCCCAAGAAATAAAAACCAGCTGATAAAACTCAACTTGTGAACCTTCCTAGGAAACGTTCCTTATTCCGTCTCTTCCATATAAAAAAGTCTCGGTTGGATTTAGGTTTATTTTTAGCCGTAAACCTCGCACATCTATATATTAATTGGATAGGTTGATTTATTTTTTTTCTGCGTGTGTGATTTGATTCTGGCAGAACATACGGTATTATTCTGCTTCAGTTATGGTTGTGGCCCAGTTCAGGATGTACTCTGCTGGCTAACCGTTATTTGGTTAGGTTGGAAAATGCCTCAGAGCCGTTTTGATAAATTTAACCCTCGCACACAAAAAATTAATAAAAAGAGAATAATTAAGTAAAAATGTTACCATTTGTGGCCAATGCTTCATGTCGTTTCATTTTTAAAGAACGTTGCTCTCATTAAAGGGTGTCGCAAAGAGTCTGATATAAAAAAGAGGAAAAAGAAGAATTATTGCAAAGTTCACAAGTGATGGAGGTCTAAAAATATCCCAAGAGGTAAAGTAAGACTCAACTAAACCTTCAGGAGGATTTTGAAACTATAATGCCTCAAAACTTAACTGGAGATTTTAATAAAGAAGCTGGTGACTAAAATCTAGCTCACACGGCAGGATGCTGATTTTTGACCAGCTCCGCCCCTTTTGACAATCTCAACGATGTGCACGATTGTCGTAACAGCACTAAAAACAATGCTATCAGATAATCCTACCATCTGTGATGTATTATGAGTGCTCTGGTCTGCTCTGAAGGATGTTGGGACTCCTCTGATCATAAATCCAGCCTTTAAAACATTTTGCATTGTTTTGGTCTGAATTTTGAAGTGTAGCCAATCAGAGAAGGGACAGAAGTGCACAGCACGCCTTTCCTCCACCATGTTTGTTTACTTCGAAGTCCCATTATATCTCTCAAGATTTCCAGTGTGACGGTCAAGTGTAGTATTTGCAGAGTTGCTGCACACCACACACCATAAGACCAAAACTGGTATATCTATGTTTTTTTAATCACCTTGTTTGCCTAAATCCTGGTTCACATGGCAGGATTTTTAAATAGTCGGACAACTTTCAAAATGTGACAGACCATGTGTTGTGATAAAAAAAAACAACAAAAAAACACAGATGTACCGGTTTTGAACGTAGTGTGTGGTGTGGGGCCACACGGCAAAAACTACAAGAACACTGGCTAGATCAAATGTGACTTTGGAGTAAACAAACATGGTGGAGGAGAAGCTGTACGCTTCTGCCACCTCACTTTCTGATTGGCTAAACACCACACAGCAGAAATATCTGATGAGATTATCTTTGGAGCCGTTACTGTTTTTAAGATTGTTGGAAGGGGAGGAATTATCCCGTCGTGTAAACCGGACCAAACCCAACTTTAACCCACAGTGTGATGAAACATGTGCAGCGTTTCCCTGCACACACTTAAAGATCTCAGCCTCTGGATGAAGAAGAGGTGGCTTTATCCTTAGAGGGCATCCATATCTGTGGACCAGTCAAGTCTTTCATCAATCCAGACCCACAGGTATTTGTAGGTCTGCTCTACTTCAATGTCATGGCCCAAAATGGAGAAAGCAAGATGGAGAACCCTTGATCTCATAAAGTCCACCAACATGTCCTCTGTTGAGTCTGTGTTGAGATGAAGACACATCCTGTTACACAAGGTTGCTGTAATTGGTGTGTTAGTTAACGTTCACTCAGAACACTACAGATCTTGTGATTTTGCACATTAGTTTTAGGATTTGACCCCAGCTAAGATGTTTTTATTAAACTAATTTGAGTCATTACTTTTGAAATACCCAGTTATCACCAGCTACCTTCTTCTTCTATTCTTTTATTTTTCTCCTGTCTGTGACCGTCCTGTGCCAAGAGGGCTTTGTTGTTAATCGACTCTGAA
Organism: Aphyosemion australe; assembly: GCA_006937985.1. NCBI lineage: Eukaryota > Metazoa > Chordata > Actinopteri > Cyprinodontiformes > Nothobranchiidae > Aphyosemion > Aphyosemion australe. The sequence continues at coordinate 51,568 of SSNS01000312.1, read as the reverse complement.
AGCTTCTGTGGAAAACTTCCGACACCGGCACCGTCACAACAACGAGCCTCAGGAGAGACCCAAGCTTCAAATTACCTCTGCTCAGACCTGTACTTTCATGTGTGTGTTTTAGAGAGCCCATGTTTCTGCGGCTGATGGGGGGGACTGAGGGTTGGGGTCGTGGCTGCCTTGACCACGGGCTGACTGCTCGCCCCGAGCCTCTGGCGTCGGTGTCAGGGAGAGGTGAATCAGACTATCTCCACTTGCAAATCTATCCCCGGGGACCCCGAAGCCCTCGCACCATCCCCACCTCCTACAAAACATCCTTTTAGAGGGGGTCTATCGGCCATTATGTCCCTCCTCACCTCTTTCGCCACACCAGCAGGGCGCTAGCTGAGGGGAGGAGAGGTGCGACCATGCCGCTAATCTTTTTCTAAGTTGCTGTGCCTTGCTCGTGTCACTCACTGCCTCTGCTCTCCAAGGACGGATACCTCCACAGTCAAGGTGATGCAGAGTTGAAGCTTCTCCTGCAGCCAGCTCGGACCTGGACTACCCAGCTTTATGAATTACAGGCCTTGCTTAAGTGGTAATTTAGCCAGGAATTAAAGGATAACATGTATTTTAAGAGAGGAAATCCTTTGAGTTTCCTTTTTATAATAGAGCACCTACCTCACAGTGGGTAATTGGAGCCAGATGTTGCTCCATGCAGCATTAAAAGCACTGGCCCCTTTCTTTTCACCCTCTCAGCTACGTGAAACATCTTGAAATTCTGTCATCATGTGGGCTTTTGTGCGCTCGCATCCACTCCTGTGTCGGTGCCACATAATCACATTAGTTAGATTTAATCTGAGAAGAGGCTAATTATGCGCTTTTCTCATCAAATTCTGCCGCATGACGAGTGGCGTGCAGAATCGGTGAGCACGACCTATCCCTACGTGGTACAGGTCTGGAGAGGAAAAAAGAAAGACGGGGATAGGGAGCTGCAGGATGAAAGGGAAACACTAATAATGTCTCACATGTGTTCTGGCAAATTGTTTGCTAACACCGGCGAGCAACATACTCGGTAGCCGGGAACGTGGCAGCAGCCTCCTAATAAGCAGCATGCACTATTTATGATCATAAACCAAGGGCAGGGAGGCTGTCAAAATAAAAAAAACATGTCAATCTCTGCTCCCCACTGTTGCCCGAGCCCGTTGCCTGTCTGTTAACGCACTTTTCTTTTTTCTTATCGTGTTTGCTTATGATGTACAAAGGCGGGAAAAATCACATCAAACCCACAGATTTCTTAAACTTCTACATGTCTGAAAGGGGTGAGGGAGGGGTGAGGGTGCTGGAAATCAAAGGGAATATCAAAGTTAGGCACAAGTGCGGGAACACATCTGTGGAAAGTAAATATTTTGTCCTAATGGTTTGTGTGTTTGAGGAAAAGGAGGAGATGTGCACGGCGTTCGAGTCAAGGTGGGGAACTAGGTAGGATTTTCTTTAAAAGGAGAAAGAAACACGGGGCTGAGAGTCATTTTAATACTTCATAGCACATTGAAAATTCCCTCTGAATCCCTCTAACTTCTCCCTGCTCTGTGCAATTATGCATGTTTATTCATTTTGATGAAACGTCCGCCACGAGCCTGATAGATTTGTGCCACTGAGCGAGTGACAGTCCATCAGACAGACATGAAAGGCCAACTTTCTCCACATTTTCCTGCCTCGTACCTTCTGAAACAGCAGGTAACTGGGAGAATTTAAATATTTCACCGCTCTCTCAGGACGATATTCAAAGACGAAGGAGGGATATCTGCGGGCTTCAGTTTGAGTTGGCGTGACACAAGTAATACGTTGATTAGCTGCTTTGGGCCCTGACTCCTCTCCACTTCTAACAGATACTTGACTTCTTTCTTCTCTCAGACGCTCCCCTTTGAATCCACGGGCCACTTGAGGGATTCAGGAGGGAAACGGAGGAAGAAAAAGAAAAAGGGAACAGGAATGTTTTAAAAAAACCCTCATAATGTTATTAATAAGACTGGATTTGGTCATGTCCTGTTTGTTTAGTATTCCTATGACTTAATCTCCAGTTTGTTTCAGGTGTTTTCCCTAAATATAAAAATAAATTGTTTAATAAATGTGTCCTCTAACTGAAAGGAGCTACCAGATTCAGACTTTTATTTTGAAGGGCATTCTGATTTGAAACATTTTTCTCTATGATTCAATATTTTCCTGAGAAACATAAGTAGATTTTTCTTAACATTTTGATTTAATCTCCTCAATTCCCCCTTTTCTCTATTGTTTTTTTCATCTTTCCTCTCAGTGTTGTACCTATTGCACTAAAAAGACTGAAAAACACAAAAATTGAGATCAAAAACTGCAGTAAATATTCAAAATGCCACCATATTGCTATAAACAAATAAAACTGGTAAAACAGGATTTGGAAAGTATGAGAACTGCAACAAAAAAATCACATTGTTGTTCTAATTAAATTAAAGTTGACATATTTACATGAGTTATGATCAGAAAAGCTCAATGGCTGTTCTGAATGTTGCTGCACAGGTTAGAAATCTTGGTGTCATGTTTGATTCAGACCTGAGCGTCACTGGTCACATTAAGGCTATAACTAGCATTTTATCATCTTCATCAAATAGCAAGACTCAGAGGTCTCAGACCAGACCTAGAGAAAATCATTAATGCGTTCATCTCCAGCAGGCTGGACTACTGCAGTGGTATGTTGGCTGGTCTTCCCTAAAAAGCTGTGAAGCAACTGCAGCTTATGCAGAATGCTGCTGCTAGAGTCTTAACAAGAACCAAGAGAACCGAGCACATCACTCCTGTTCTTAGATCTCTATACTGGTTACCAGTAAACTATAGAATCAATTTCAAAGTGCTTCTACTAGTTTATAAATCACTCAGTGGCATGGGGCCAAAATACATGTCGGATCTCCTTACAGTATCTACACCCAGCAGGGCTCTGAGATCCTTAGGAAGCAGTCAGCTGGTAGAACTCTGGGTCAGAACCAAACAGGGCGAAGCTGCTTTTAGCTACTATGCTGCACACAGATGGAATCAGCTTCCTCATGACCTCAAATTTTTTAAATAAAAATGGAATACTTTCATGTATCCATCAGCCTTTGAATTAATGTCTCTTATGCTGCACCTTCTGCACTGTATCTGCTCACCCTTTAACTTTGCCTTTTTATCTTATTCTTACATCTGATTTTATTTGTGTGTTTTAATTCTGACTTTAAAATCTGCTATTTTGTGTTGTCACGTTGTTTTTGCTGTTCCTGCTCCTGGAATGCACACGGAATTGCCTCTGTGTATGAAATGTGCTATACAAATAAAGCTGCCTTGCTTTGCTTTAGATACTTTTGGGACAATCTTATTTTTCCAAAATCTCTCAAATGTCTTTAAATGGTCCTTTCAACTTTCCAGACTTGTAATGTTTGAAATTGGTCCTGATTAACGGTTCTCCAGACTTTCCTGTGGTCTAATAAAGTTTTTATTTGCTGCTTTTTCACTCAGTTTCAGTCCTTTTACCTGAGCATATTGTGCAACGTTTTTATAAAATACATAAAACAACTACATCCAGCAGAATATGAATGCCCTTCATTTAAAAGAACAGGAACAAATCCATGAAAAACCTTGAACCAGAACCTAAGAGATGCATCAGTTTTCCGCTGTAAGAGAAGTTTTTGTTGGAGCTACAATCCTAATTTTTGTCTGTCAACGTGTTATTTTTCACAATATTATTCAACTAAAGCTGTGGGATCAAATTCGCTGGGATTGGGAACTTGGTGTGAACACCGGCTCATCCCTTGAGTAACATAGTTGTTTATGTAAGAATGATTTTTTTTTCAAAAAAATTATCAAAATGAACAACTGAAAGACTTTCAGAAAGTCCAGAGAACTATATTACCACAGTGTAGTGTAGAGTTCAGGGGAAGTTCTGCTGAGGGTTACAAGATGAATGCTGTGTGTATGCTCGTCCCTCCTGCTGTAATATGGATAAAGTTACTGCCTGCCTGTTTTCTACCAACTAGAAACCTGTCAGAAACTGGCTGAGGATTGGACTGAACAGACAACAGTGTGAGTAGGAATATGGCGTGTTGTATGACACAAGCGCGGATAATCTGACACAGGGTTTGAACAGACACGCAGATTATTATAGGAAGCCACAGTGTGCAGCTTGAATGGAAACGAGCGCGCGTGCGGTTCCAGAATGCAGTGAAACAACTTACAGGGAGTCGACAGGCTGGACTGGAAAAGCTCTTAAGACGACTCTGGGAGCGATTGGGACGCTGATTGAGCCGTAACGCCGAGGCGCTGACTGAGCCACAAGCTAGGATTCTGACTTCCTGAAATAGGCCCGAGCTGGTGATTTTGGAAGGAAATCCGGTGTGAGGCATGATGGGAAGTGGAGCCTTGCTGGTTCTGGCTGAGGGGAATGACTGGAGTGATGCAGGCTGGTTACTGGTGAACTGGGGCAGGTTTGGGTTCGCTGTTTGTTAGATGTGCAGCTTGATGATATTTATTGATATATAGGGCATAAATTATGATGCTAAAGTTTTCCGGCCCCCAATTGGGAGGCGATCGGGCTCAAAGGGATAAAAAGTGTAATGCAGTATTTTTTCTAATTAATTAATCATAATTAACACATTAAATTCCCACACCTACTGAAAACTTAAAAAAAAGAACTGATTTGTTTTCTTCTGGTTTTCATTCTTAAAACACAATTTAATGCAGGTAAAAGCTTCAGGATGTGAGCTCAATAAGAAGATAACTAATAGTGGTGTGGTTTCTCCTGAGAAGCTGCAGACACATCTAAGGTGAGGAAGCAGCAAACATTTCCAGTGATGTGAGCGTGTGGGAGACTGGACCAGAGGATGGGAGGAGGGACGCTGGAGGAGACCACAGCAGCTTTGGAGTATATTAATAAAACAGAAAAAAGGAAAACAAGAAACACCAATTTCCTTCCAACAGCTGAGCACCTAAAGGTCATTATTTTTTTGTGCTGGCTCGTAATGTAAAAGTCCCGATCCGTGCTGGAGAAAACTTCCTTCTGTTAAATCAGCTGTAAATAATGACTTGGTCAGACGTGTTTCTCTACCTTGACCTCCAGCATTAAAGCAGCAACAATCTGTAAAACTAGGATGTTTGATCATGACAGACTTCCAGCATAAAGTCAATTATACAAGGTTGGCTTTTGTTTCAGATGTGCTGCAGCAGCAACAGAAATTACTCCGGCTTTCATTACTGCTGCTGTACTTTATCGCCTAGTTTTTAAAAAGTTTTCATCCACAACTGATAAGTTGGTTTTTTTTTCCTCCAAAGACAAACAAGAAAAGTGTCAGTTAATAAAAGGCTGTAAAGTTCACACTTTGTGTCACTGCAAGGTCTCTGCTAATGTGCTAAAGATTAGAAACACAATCAAGGACAAACAACAACCAGCTGCTTCCTACACACAGTCTGGACTTTTAGCATCAATGTAATCAGTTTTATTCATTTGATTGGATTAGGAAACCTTTTCATTTTGAGTGTTTCACGAGCAAAAAGAATAAAGTTAAAATGCTTTTTAGGAAAGTTTTAGAAACATGTAGCTGATGCTTTACTCTAAATAAATCTCCATCTCTCTCAGAGTGTGTAAAGAAATGTACCACAGCATTGTAGGGTCACTGTGAATGAAAATATAATAAACATAGTTGGTGTGGAGGAGTAGAGATCAAGAAAAATCCAGGCAATTCCAAGATTATTGATGTTTATTTTCTTTTCTGATGTTGGAAAATCTTTAAAAAAGTTTTTTTTTCAACCAAACATCATGCTATTGTTTAAAATGTTGACAGAAATAAGTTAATTCTAAGTATTAAATTATGAATATGTCAGTTTAAACTATAAGAGACATAGCAAATATGCAAATTCAGATCTCCTAACCAACATCCCAGAATGTCTTTGATGGTTAGAACTAAAGTCGCCAGGGTTGTTAAATCAGAAATTTGCAACAAAGAAGCAACATTTCTCAGAAATTAGGTTTAAATTTACAAGAATATTTGGAAATTGTGGATATTTTTTGTTAAAAACAAAGGTTTGCTAAAGGAGAGGAGACGAGAGATGAAATCACCTCCACGTTTAGGTCCAATCAGCTGTGAGGATCTGCTGGTGTTGTTGTGACACTTTCAAAATAAAAGCAACCGTCTAGAGGGTTTTATGTTGAAAAAACTTCCTCAACTATTTACTTCAAGATTAATACTGAAAATGTTAATCATCACTCAAATATTAATACGTTTGTACAATTTAATGTCTTATTTCTCAGATCTGATTTAATCTCAAAGTTTTGTTCTCATAAAATAGCAAATTCTTACTTTTTCTATCTCCAAAGGGATAACTGATAATGAAAAATGTGATGTGTTTTGTTGCAGTTGTCACACTTTCCAACATCTGGGAAGTTTCATGTATTTTTACTAGAATACTTTTTAAATCTCTGAAGTTTTTCATGGATTTTCATCCCATGTCCACCTCAAATTATTTGTTTCTAATCCGGAGCGGTCCTAAACCACCGCCGTGGAGACGAGCCTTTTCCACACTCAGCAGGTCGAACACATCTATAATTTATCTACTGGGTGATGATGGAGACTCAGATGTGACATACGTGATTTCTTTTACAGCAGATGACCCCACCTTGACAAAAGCAACGTCCCTCTGTGGAGGGAAAGAGAGAAGGAGCGAGAGATGGGGAAGAGAAACGATAGGAGAGGAATGATAACAACATCTAAACACTCTGACTCTCGAGGCCGGGCTAATGAACGTGCGAGGACAGGAATAGAGAGTGAAAGAGCCAGGGCCGTCTTCCAAAATATCCACTCCCACATAGGTCAGCGGACTTTTGGCTACATCCTGAGCAGCGCAGGGGGAGGGAGGGAGCAGTTTAAATGCCTGGGATCTGAGGAAAGAATTCGTCGGGGCATGGGAATGGCAGTGTCACGGCAGTCGCCAGAGAACGCTCTTAAAAACGCTGCCACGACACTCGGGCCTGCTTCAAAACACTGTCACTCCTGCACAGTCTCAGATTCCTGCGCTCTTTACGAGTTTGTTTTCCGAGGACAAGAACCCTGCTTGCTCAAGATGTTCTCTAAACAAACGCGGTGTGAATAAAGAGGATTATTTACCGATGTCAGATTAGTCTGTGATTTCTGCAGAAGAGACACAAACCAGCTGGAATACCTTTTTTTTTATTGCACACATTTTCTCAGGAAAGATCTGGTCGTCACGTTTTCATCACTTGAGCTGATTTAAAGGAGAACGCAGCAGATTTTGAGGCTGTAAAGTTAAAAGGACTGCAGAATGATTCAAAAACAGCAAATTTTTAATAAAAAAAACACAAATGCATCTAATTCTCATATCTAAAAGCTGAACTGAGACAATATGTAATGGTGATTTTCCTGTCAGTGGATCAATACGTGTTCAGATCACGTGCATATGCATGAGTCTGCGTGCCGCCGAGCGCTCAGGAATGTGGGTAAATCTCCATCCCGCCGTGATTAAATTCCATTTCCAACTTTGAAGGTGCTCTCTCCACATAGGAAGTGTGTGTGTTGTCGGAGCCGAGTGTGTGTGCGTGCAATAATTTATTTATGTTTTGAGACTAAATCTGGGTCACTGGAACCTCGCTGTCGTCCTCCTCCTCCTCCCTGACTCCCCCCGTGCTCCCCGAGCGGGAGGGAGGTGCTGGTAACTAACCACAGATAACAACAACGCTGCTCTCGTGTAATTTATTATAATTAGCGCCAGGTCCGAAGAGGACAGTGTTCCTTTCTCTGTCAGGATACACCCGACTCCCAGCGAGAGGAGTGCTGGTCAGATTAGAGAGTAAACAACACAAAGAGTCAGGCGACTATTTATCAGGACAAAGTTGGTGATGTTAGTGTGATCTCGGCTGGTTTCTCACACTCCAGCTCTCCTCTGACTCCTCTAGGAACGCTTTTGTTGTCCTCCGTCCTTCTGAGCCGTCATCCTCTGCTTCTCCTTTCTCTCCTTGATCATATTTGTTGAGCCCCCCCCCCGGGGGCACCTCTTGTCTTCTAAACAACCTACTTGTTACAGCCTATGCCCACTTTTAGGAATCATTCTGGGAACATTCCAAAGAAAGTGCAGGAATTCTGAGAACAGCAGCTTGTAGCGGTTATTTATAATCAATATTCAGGTGAATTTAAGGCAAATGTTTCATGGAAACTTACAGTAAAATGAGGTTTTATTTAAATTGTTGTTAAAATTTGGAAAATAAATAATCATTGTTTTGTTTTTTGTTCTAATTCTCACCAATATCTAGGAATTTTTATACTCTTAAATTATTTGTCTTTTATATCCTCTTGTTAAAAAAGTCAAAAAATAAACAAAACGGACACTATTTTCCTTTTTATACTTAAAAATACTTTTGAGTACTTTTACCTTCTTAGTATCCTGTACTTTTTCACTGGTATTCTTTTACAACATTCTCTTATATTAGAGAAAAGCAAAGCATCTTATATTTGTTACCTTTAAATTGAACCAAAATTGTTTATTTAGTTTACTCCACTTTCTTGTATTTTTTTATGTTCAAATTCATTTAATTTTTTTTTTGATTTTTTTTTAAGTTAGAATAATTTTACTCTAATTTTTATTCTTTTTAAAAGTAAGGCAATGTTAAAAATTTCATTTTTATTTATTTTTTGCATATTTTTTAAAATTTACCCAATTCATCTTTTCATTGCTGATTTCATTTTTTAAAACATTTAGTTATTCAGGTGAAAAATGGTGTTTCCTCTTAACTCACCTCCTACAGATAAAAAGCATCTGCAACGACTAAATGTTTTTCAGTGAAGTCTTCCTGTTTTTAAAGCAGAGATGTGAGTTTTCTCAGGTATTTTTGCAGCTGTGATTAATACCCGCACATATTTCCCCCCTAAGTGTATTTTTCCTTTCAGTCAGAGCTCTTCCAGGATGTTGTTGTACACAGATCCCACGCTGAGACGGTAAAGACACCGTGACTCCGGTTATTAATCATTTCAAAGGAAAATTTCCTGATGATTTTAATTTTTTTTAACCTAACGGAGCCGTGCCACTCGGATTAGGTGCTGCTTAAATAAGAAAACCCAAATAATTTTGCAATCATTAGTTTGCAATTATAGCACAACTATCTGCCAGCTTTGCAATTATCACTGTGAATATGCAAATTCTGGCTGATTTCATGGTCTGATTTAAGGAAAACAATGCAGCAAAGAATCATCTTGCTAGCCAGAGTTCAAAAGAAGCACAAAAAATGAGATAAAAACAAAAAAAATGTTCCTGTGAAATTTAAAGAAGTCTGAAAATGAGCCGAGAAGTTAATCAACAACGTGTTAATTGAATACAAGTTTTTTAATTGTTGTATTAGAAGCACAAACAGTGCTTTCCTTAAATATTGTTAATGCCTTTTTTCTTTTTGTTGCACCTATTAGAGATTCTTGTCTCTAAGTTAATTTCATTATGCTAATCAGGCTCTCATCCGTACAGAACCTCGGCTTTGATCCGTGTTAGTTGTCGTGATCTTCAAAGACAACGTCACCACTTACTTTAAATGAATTCTACATTTTTTAAAGGAATCTTATGGAAATGAGTTGGAGGGGTGTTTGGGGGGGAGTAATTAATTTTTTATGATGTGTCTCGGTGTTTTCAGCGAACTGGATTTCATTTTAGTGTTTTAACGGGAGGAAACGTGGAGGCTGGAGTGGAGTGGGGGAGAGGAAATGGTGTCAGATGTGAAAAGATTAAAGAAGCTGTGAATTCAAGACTTAATTTGGACTGATAAACTTTACTGTTTAATATGCTCTTTTGTGCTCTCAGCAGGAAAAAAAAAAGAAACTTTTCTTTCTCTTCCTTTTCATTTCCGGCCTCTCACTCCCCCACTGCTCCCGGTCTTCCCATCCCGACTTTCTCTCACGGTGAGCGCTTCCTGTCCGGCCCCAATGTTTCCACGTTCCACCGGAGGAGGGGAGGGAGAGACGGACCCCCGGGTGGGGGCACCACCCGCGAACATGTCTGCATTATTAAAACCGGACAGCACGGTGAATCAAAGGCCTGGACTTTGTATGAAAGACCTGCCTAAGGCGGTGCGAGTGATCAAAAAAAAAAAAAGAGTGAGGCTCCTGTCAGTTTGTTTATTATTCCTCTAATGTTTCTGGGCAATGTGGAAAACTCTGGCGCAAAAACTTGAAATCACATCATCATCTGGGCTGAAAGGTGGTTAATGAGAAGCCACAAAAAAATAAAAATAATTAGGAGTAAAACACAAATAAAAACAGAACCTTCCAAAGCTTCAATTTAATTGAAAACAGAACAAACTTATTAAATATTGAAACTGAGATCTCTCTTATTATCATATATGCTCATTTTTACCACCATGTTGCATCACTTTTTCATGTTAAAAACACTCTGAGTGGAAACCAAGAAGACCAACTGGCTTTTCATGGAACTAAAATGTTTCCTTTTGCTACTTGAAGCTGATTTCAGCAACTAAACAGTTTAGGATCTCCTGTGGTCGACAGATCTGGACTTACCATTCTACACCTGAAGGAAGCAGATACATTATTTATATCTACTGTATATGTTCAAAAACGCATTACATTACTAATTAGAGGAATAATCTTGTTTAATTCAAAATGGGACATTTCTAATTCTGATTCATCAAACTACATGACAGTTATTCCGTCCTTCCATGTGGATCTTAATTGGGTCCAGAGAAACTGGTGGAACTTCACTAAGTTTGATTAGTAAATGTAGAGATGAACTAAATCGTCTAAAACTCCAAGAGATTTTCTTATGACTATTGAAAAAATGCTTAACACTGATATGTTCGACTGCTTGTGTTAGGACCTCCTGATGGATCCATTTGCTGGTGTCTTGCTCCTGAGTGTTGGACAGAGCAAGAGACAATCCAATGATTCATCTTCTGAAGAAGTAGATGAGCTAAAAGACAAAGCTCTCATTTCACTGGTTTATTAAAGACCAAGTTAACTCGTTTTTTTATTACATTTGCAGTGGTCCCTAGTTTAAATGAATGCCTTGTAAGTCAGTCTCTGTGGGAAAAGCTCTGACACTCCTGTTTCAGGAACTAGAAGTGATCCAGAAGAGTGGGGAGCAAACACAGCAGGATTTGGACATCTCTCCTCTGATTGGCTAACAGCAACACGACTCTACCACTGACTCTGTTTGCTCTGCAACGCTGATGTTTTATCTCCACAAATAACACAAGCCTGAAGGAGTTCTGCCATGTGGTGGATTTGCTAATGCTAATGGTTAGCTTTTACTAGCCAAATAAACAACAGGGCTGCCAACTGTCTCCGCATGCCATTGGACAACGAACGTGACGTACCCACTGCTATAGGTGTCAGTCAACAGGGGAGCCATACGCTGTTGAAGAAGACACAAATACATATTTTTTCTAAATAAAGGACTTAAGTACCTCTATCTGCTCCTGACTCAAAGAAAAACCCAAGTCTAAACAGTCCAAAGTTGATGCCAAAGCCGTATGAAAACGTGCCGCCGCCATCTTAGTTGTTTCGCTCTGTCGCATCATCCCGCCCACCAAACCCATAGAGTGCTGTGATTGGAATAATACAAAACTGATCAGGCCAATGGTAGACTTGCTGAGGCTACCATGGAGAGGGCCTAGATCGACATGTAGAACAAAATCATTTTACTCCGGCTATGTTCCCAGGCACAAGCAGCTGATTTGGGTTAGTGGTAGGCTGTCTGATCACAATGCCTTCTAGTCGCCTTCCTTAGAAGGTTTTAACTATGAGATGATCCCAGTGGAGACCAATAACTGGCCTTGAAACACTTTGGAAAACCCTCAGAAGGAACTTGAGAGTGTCACCGGAAGGATTTATAGGCTTCTCTCCTGGACCTGTTTGCCTTTGACCCACAGAAGAATGGTCTCTCCTCCACAACTGCACTCAAAAGTGGTGTTCCACAATGATGTGTTCTCGGCACCCAGTTGTTCTTCAAGAAGTCCTGGCAACCATGTGAAGTTTGCTGATGACACTGCCAAGACGTTCTCTGCTGTTTCCTGGACGCTAAATCAACAACAACCTTCCCTGTCGTGAGTCAAGATGGGTGAATCCATCAATGTTAAGTGACAGTGTGACGTAGATCTGTCTGGCTTTTCAAATCCTAGTGTTTAACCGTCTATTTTCTATCAGAAGTTAATGCAGGAGATAGGTGTAGGAGACTATTTTCATGTTCAGCCTGCATGAAAAACTCAGAGTGACCAATTATAATCAGAAATACAAATAAAAAACATTTTTCAGTGAAGTTGACCTTTAATTATTGTGTCTAAGTTCACTTAGAACACATGTGGCAATTCCTTTTTTTTGTTTTCAAACCATATAAAGGCATTTACTAGTAAATCTGGAAAAAAAAGTATAAACTTGCACGCACACACACACACACACACACACACACACACACACACACACACACTGAACTGTCCTGCTATATGTGTGCCACAGTGTCCTTGTTGGATAATATCACATAGGTGAACGTGGCAGATTGTGCTTACCTACTAAATCCGGCATTAGAAACATAGAAGCCTCTTAAACGCCAAACATCAAATCTGTCCAGTCTGAGAGCTCGGGCACTTTGCCAGATCTACTCAGGTAATGCAGGCTGGAAGCTGACTGCACAAATCTACCGCCGGCTGTGCCTGGGACACCGCCGCTATAATTTTCCATCATCTATCATTTGAGAAACATACTGTGGCATGTGAAGTAATTAATTAGGAAGACAAATACAGGCAGAGAGGGAGGTTTTATGTCGATGGGAGTCGTGTTTTGATGGATTGGACGGCAGGTTTCTGGGGTTGAAATGGAGAGTTGGGCTGTAGGGATAAGCTCTTTCTCTAATTCCCCACGGTCACTCGGACTCTATGGATCTCTCTCTCTCTCTCTCTTATTTTCAGTCTCACCACCCTGCTTTACCCCTGCACACACACATAATGTGTTTCGGAGATATATAATAGGGTTTGTCTTTAAATATGGTCCAATCTTACCATGATTTTTTATTTGAAACACACATTTAATAAAATCTGAATGAAACTAAAACTTTTACAATAAAATTATTTGAAGGGGGTCTAGCTTCAGACCATTAGAGAGATATTCAGGTTTCTACAGTTTTACCCCTTGATTATTATTAATGAGAGACATAACTCATCTATTGTTCAAATAATTTAAAAAGTTCACAAAAACACAACATTTATTTGATTAAAACTATGGATGTTTGATAATATTGATCTACCATTAATATAAAAAAATATCGGTACTGGTTTTCAGTCTTTTAATGACACAACTTTTACATACCATACACATGTTATACATCAAACTCTTCAGCTACTTCTCTTCTCTTTCAGAATGTCAAAATATGACAGATCTGACGTCAAGTTTCTGAGATATTTTAGTTTATTTGGCACGACTTCTGAAGTTGAAGTTTGCCCTGTGTAGTGAACATACGCTGTCCACACAGCACGTAGCTATGTGTAGCTAGCCAGCTAACAAACCACTGAAACAAACCAAGAATCTTCGTCCCCAAGGCTTGCTTTTCTTATCTGAAGATCTTTATAAATGTTTATCACCATAGCTGCAATATACAGAAAAAGATAAAATACTACATTACTAACTAATGCACACATGTTAGCATCACGCTTAGGGAGAATGAGATTCAGCTGCTGTTGGAGACAAAATAAATATTGCACTTTTCCTATTGACTAACTTAATTTGAAGCAGTTGTCATTTTGCACAAAAAAAACCAATTAAGCATGCATGATAGGAGATATGTGGTGATAGTAACTTAAAATGTTTTTTTTTATGAGGGGGACCCCACATATATCGGTATCAGAAATTAAGATTCAGACAATATCGGTATATCGGATATCGATAAAAAGCCAATATCGAGCATCTCTAATTAAAATATATGAGGTTTGTCAGAGTTGGTTACTGTTTTATGTATGGGCTACACTCATGTTAAAGAGTCTAATAAATATCAAATGTTGGGACAACTACAAGTCTTCCAATTCCTAGGACTTCTACTCAGGTCAGTCATTTGAGTTCTTAACAACATGCGAGTGGTTTAGATCACCTGTTTCATGGTGTGACTGGTTGTTAAAGCTCCTGAGTAGAAGAGTTGAGGTAGAGCTGTAGGTTTTAGAAAGATGAAACATCTAACTGTCTTACCTGTCTGAAATGTGGACATCACTGTCACCTACAGACTGTCCCATGTCCCTTTAGCGTCATGCTGTAGACTTCTAATGACTGGCCGTTTCTGTTCCAGTGCTTTCAAATATTAGATTCAAATATTAGCTCCTGGTCTGGAAGGATAACTTACTTTTGAACTAGAAATATTAATTGACTAACACTACCTAAACCTCCAGTGAAGATAGTTGCAATGGAAAATATTTCCATAGTCTGCAGCTAAATGCTCTTGAGTTATTTTGGAAGGAAATTTTATGCCTGGATGCACCAGACAAGCTACTGTTCTTGGCTGCACTCCAACTAGCTGTTAGCTCATCAGTCCTGTCAAACATAATCACTATTTCTCTGAACAGAGGCTAGTCAGAGCTGTCTACAATAGGAGGAATAGAAAATGTTACCTTTAAACAGAAAAACACTTTTAAAGTAGGGGTTAAATTTGAAATTAAACCACATGTTCTTGATTTAATTTTTTTGCATTGAAAGGAAATTAATTAATTTTTTGCAGTGGAAGGAAAGACAACGACGTGTATTTTTTACAGTGTGCTGCACCTTGCAGAGTCCCAACAGGTGCCTGCTGGACTTGTGGGTGTTGATCCAACGCCAGCTGGTTGTGTTGATGTATGACCGACCACTGAGCTCTTTCCTTCCTTTATTCTACTTTTATTTAAAAGACCAGCCTGCCACAGAAGCGGCAGATAGAGGAGGAAAGAGGAAAGACCAAGAAGCGGATAGTGATCTGAGAACCAGAAACTGATTGGTTTTCAAAGAGCTTGGCACCGACCTGCTGCTGGAGGCAACCTGCCAAGGGAAGGTTCCTGTGTACTTTCACAACGGTAAATGGGAAGTCTAATCAGGGCTATATTGAAATGGTGATTTCCTCCACAGACATGCACAAACCATACCAATCCAGTCCAGGATGCACACATTATATAACCCCACACGCATGCTTTATTCATGTAGAGGCGCCGTGTCAGCGAGGTGCTGCTTCACAGCCAGGGATTTATGCATACACACATGTAGACAGCGGTGTTTACACATGTGTGCTCACACATGCATGCACTAAAACTACAAGTTTAAACTATGCAAACAGATAAAAATAATTTATCAAGCATGTTACGGAGATTTTATACATGACTGAGGCGCAGGTGTGCAGAAGGAGGTGCATATTTATACTCCTGCAGGAAATGCATGGTCTATTTATTATTTATTAGGTGGTTTCAAGGGAAATTTCCTGCACAGCAATGTAATTTTTAAAGTGAGAAACTGTTAAGTGGGCTTGAAATTGTATTCAAATAAATAAGGTCAAAGGTCAGAGTACCAACAGTGAATGATCACATCATAACCAGTGCACAATGAGGGGTTTAAATGAAGGTGACGTGTAACTCCATCACCTCCAAACGCCTGCTGATTCTTCCCCACATGTACGTTTATAAGGTCACTGTGTTGCTTTATCTGAGGATTAACAAAGCCTGGATTGGTGCTGCACCTGACTGAACCTGCCTCTCAGCTGGAGGATAATGCCTCTGCGGCCGGCGCTCTGTCCAACTTCGCCCTCAATTTGCTTGGATTTGAACCCTTGAATTATGGCTTACTGACAGCTGGTACAAGGAGGGCTCTTCCTGCATATTTAATCACATGAATTAAAGATGACCAGGAGGCTTGTTTAGACGAACCTTTCTTCTTGCATCGCCGACACAATGAGCGAGCTGGAGTCAAGAGTCGAGGTGATGTATGATACAAGCGGGTCGAGGCCTTCTGCTGCTCCTCACATCACCTGATTTAAACATCTTCATACGGGAGAGAAAGCACAACTATTCACTATTTGTTTTTAAACGCATAACTCATTAAGAATCGTGTAAATTATGACTGTGTCATTTAATTAGCTGTGGAGTTATTTCCATTTTGTTCAGCAGATTGTTATTTTTCTGGAAAAATGCCAGACGAATGTGTGTTTGATGGGAAAACATCTCATGAACCCCTGGACAGATGTCAGGAAATAATTACTGGATGTAGATCTACAACGTTTGGAGTCAGCACGATTCAAGATGGCTGCCGAAGCTTATTTACATTAGCAGATTTTATAATAATTAGTGCAAGAATGAACCCTATGTTTGGTAGTTTGTGAAGAGCTTTAACCCTGGACATCTACAAGATTGTTTATCTGAGTTTTTGTGATTTGATGTGGAATATTTGAAAAGTTTGGTTGCATGGGTTGTGTCTGTTCTGCACGTTTGAGGGAGTTGCAGAGGCAACCAGTGTAAAGCCAGCTGGCTGTGGATGTCACAAATACTAGCTAACGTTACAAATTGCCACTTAGCCAACAGTGATGGCTGATTCAAATTCAAATATAGTGTAGCTTTTACACTGATGGTTTAAAGCAGAATATTTATATTTTAAATAAGACGCTCTAAAATGCTAAAATAATGACTACACATGTCAACAGCACTATTAGACACTCATTTATACAGTTCATCAGCAAAAACAGTTGAAACTCTTTAACTACACCTAAAGAATTCTTTGAGATGCTAAGATTTTTCACCCAGGGACTCTGGTGGTCTGTATTGATTTGTTTATTTATACACGAACCTTTCCTGGTACGGGATATTCTGCCCCATAACTATCTGAAGAAATTCTAAACCATACTGGAAGCATATTTAATAGCATCAGATCGGTGTGCTGCTGGATGCTCTCCACAGCACCATAAACACGGTCCTACCACTCCAATCTTCAATTCAAACCACATCACACATCTCACTTCACTCGGCGGCGGCGCCACCCATTCAGCTTCAAAGCCTCAAGCGGGGAGCGACCGCAGCAGCCGAGCAGTGAGTCTCAGGTGTGGTGGGTCTCAGCCAGACGGCAGATGTATGGAGGGCTCCCACAGCACTGATCCCTATTAGATCTCCACAATTACACCAGCCGAGTCCCCCCAACTGCAAACTCTGCTTCAAATTAGCATCTGGCTCCCCGAGGCAGCCGGGGCCTCCTGTTAGTTCAGTCTGGGGTTAATGTCAGGTAAGTACACTGACTGGTGATCGCTGTCGTCCGCTGTGATAATTACGCTTTGACCGTTTGACCCAAGTCATTTAGAGCGGGGCGTTGGGAGGTGGAGGAAACCACAACTTCCTTTCTTCAGCAGCACAGCAACACACACATACGCACAGATTCTCTGTATTCACTGATCTCCATGAAAAGAAGCCTCTTATGTCCTCTTGTTAGGCACCGATGACAAGCAGAGGAGTGTTGGAGGAGGGTGAGAGAAAGAAATTCTCTTTGACAGCACATCCTCACATCCCCTTTCAACTGTTGCAGTTTTGTTTTGAATATTGGCAATTAGAGGAGCCAGAGACACGTCCTTTTAGCTCAGGACTGCCATTTTCTCCCATTTCCTAACTAAAGTGATCCAGTGCTACTTCTCCCAGCGGGTACGACTCTGCTAATAGACCCTGGAGCATCCGGTATCAGGTCAGGATCTGAATAATCTCTGTGTAAAGTAATGTCCTCTGTTTACAAGCCATTATCTGTTCACAGTCCCTCTCTTGTCTGTCTCTTTGTTACTCTCCTCGCTCAGTGATAGCCTAATTGCGTTATCCAATATGCACTCCCCTCTTTGATCACTTAGCGCCACTTAAGGTGTCTGCTAGAGTTGCTGGAAATTGTTGGAATAAAGCAAAAACAGGGGAGGAAACAGAAAGGAGGGGAACTGTCGGCCTCCCTTAATTGCGGAGGAGCCTTTTGTTTTTGCGGAGGAAGAAGGTGCCGCGGGCGGCTCTGACGTGGTTTATATGAACGGTTGACAGTGCTTTTCTCTCAAGTTAAAAACAGGGAGACAGATGTCAGGAGGACACGGCTCAGAGAGCCAATGGAAGCTTTTTAAATCCATAAATAGGAAGGACAAGGACGAGGTAATTAACAGACACTCAGATGGCTGACATGTAAAATATATACATCATGTTTAAGGAAAATCAGCAATATTTACATCACATGTGACAGGGCCTTTAAACAGGATCAAAGAGGTGTCACCGGAGGTTAATACAAACAGAAACACCTTCTGTAGCAGACTTTATGGTGGTACGAATGGTTGAAAACTTTTTCCCAGAATCAGACCAGCTTAGAAAAATCTAGAAAAAAATTCTGCATTATTAAGTGGAATGAAAACAAAAGTCAAAGGTAAAAGAACAGAAAATTGTTTTTACCCTTTTTTCCACTCCTGTAGTCAGGCTTTTATTTAATTTTTTGCATTCTGAAGCCTCCTTTCCATCGGACGTGAAAGCGTTGCAAAACATACTTTGCGTCAACTAGCCGCCATTTTTAGTGGACGGGTTCCTTTCCACCAGTGTAACATTTTGGATGTGTCCCAGTTTCGAGTCTATTTTGTATGTGCTATGTTTCCAAAACACATCAAACTCAGCAGTTCACACAAAAGCAGTGTAAAACATCCAGAAACTTTCAAAATAAAAGTCATGTGCAGTACGTCATTTCCTGCGAAACCCCGGTAGCTGATAAAATAAACCACAGACCTTTTTGGATACATGTAGCTGTCTTTGTCCTTGCTTGTTATTGTGTGGACGGGATCAGCTGTGTGGAACGCTTTTGCTCCTGTTCGCGTCAGAATCGCTCTTGGTTGGAAGGGAGCTCTAAGCGCGTCTATTTCGTTACACGCCGCTTTCGCGTTCAGTAGAAAGAAGGCTTTTGATGCGAGGGAGGAGACAAACACTGACAGATATTGTTTTCAATGATCCATCAGAGATTATCTCTGATTGCTGCAGCAGCAGCAGCACATTCTTTTGAGCATTTTAATTGATCTGTGCACCTGAAGCTTTAAGGATGCTGTAGTACAAACACGAGGTAAGATCATTTGTTATTATTGTAACTTTTAGGCAGCGCTAAAACACCAGGCACCAACTGCTGGGATAAAGTTGCATCTCACTACCCGCAGCTTCAGCTCTCACCAGCTTTCTAAACACTCACACAACTATTGCTGTCACAATAAAAATATGCATGTAAAGTTCAGAGGTCACTCCAATACCCACGGTTAAATAGATATAAATCTGGCATGAGGACATTGTCCAACATGGTTCAAAAATGTCCTGCGTGAGACACTCCCACGTCTGCCAATTTGTCACAAACACTGTTGTCATCAGAAAACAACCTTTCTCCTGTATTTACGTCTACTAGCTCCGCCTCCAGACAATCTGACCAATCAGCAGACTAAAAGTTCTACCCTGGTTTGTAGTAACCGATTCGGTTTCATTCGCCTTTTTCTCATTATAAAAAAAACAAATCCAAACATGAAGAAACAAATTGACTAAATTATGAACTGATCCCAGAATACAGATGTGAGAAGGCCTCAGTATTGGACACATGCTCCACTCATGTTTCCCCACTGAGTCATTGTGTCTGGTTCTAGATGTGTAGAGCTCTGTGAACACACTCTGATCATAAAGACTTCAGATAGATGAAGTCTATATGGAGTCCAAAACATTATCACTCTTTAGGTCAATGAAACTAAAACGGATTAAGTATTTGCTACAAATCTACACTTCTCCATTAACTAAAGCAAATGAAAGTATGTAATTTAGTTTTAATTCAGCACAAGTATGATGGTCTTACAGGAGGTTTTAAGACTGAAACTTTCAAAGCCTTTAGTTCTGAAAACACTTCATTGAATTCAATTAACTACGCAACAGGAGGACTATTATGGAAGATCAGATCCACGATTCTATAAGCAATTAGAACAGGGTGGGTAAAATAAATAAATAAATGCATGTAAAGGAATTGCAGCTTTAGTTATTTGAGAATCACAGTCTTTGAACTTTTGTCTTCAATTAAAACAGTTCTGCAACACAATGCAACTTCTGTTAAAGTTTTAAAACAAAGCATCTTTAAAGAAGCATCAGTTCAGTTTTCATCTGTGGCATTTTTGCAGACCCCTGATGATTCCTGCAGGATTTGAAAGTCCCACAGCATCCCCAGGTGATCCGAGCCCCCCGTAAACACGGCTAACCTTGTGACGTCCTGCTCTGCTGACACTTTTCTCCCACCTCCATCTGTCCACCTCAGTTCCACCACTGCTAAGTTTATAATTGCATCCTCTCTCTCTCTCTCGCTGCCTCTCAGTTGACATTTTGCTGCAGAATAAACAGCAGCAAACACACTGTACATAACGTGCAGCCCCAGCTGTAAAAGAAACCAACAACTGAAAGGTAAATACCCCTTTATCTGGTCTGTCACAGCTACAAGCAGCCGAGCACTTTGTTTACCTCAGCGCTGACTGAAAGTGGCTCAGGCCCTGCTGCCGTTGTGATATGGACCCTAATTAGTTTCCAGGCAGCCTTTACCTGCTTCGCCCTCAGTGCAAAACCGACAACTCCCTTGTGTTTTTCAGCGTCTGAACAAAGAAAAAAAAACCTCCGCTGCTTCCTACTTTACTCTCCTCTTCTCTTTGTGTTCAGCTCGTCACTTACGCTGCTTCAGGATTCATTTTTTCCATGTTAGGCTGACGTTTTTATGTTAATACAAAACCTGTTTGCCTGTGCGAATGCCGAGTACACAACCCTAATGCAATCTGTTCCTACTCGTAAAAGCTTTTATAGTTGTTCTTCTGAACTCTCTGAGTCACATTTACTTACAACAAAATCCCGGTGCACGATAAACAATGTTTAACCAGAGGAATCCATAAAGAAACAGACATTGTTTAGAGCAGGAGTTAAAGAGGATGAAATGACGAAAAGAGTTAACAGAAAAGTCAAAAATGATTCTCACAAATAAAAAAAGTGATTTGCATAAAAGGGCCTGCTGTGTGTGGATGTTGGGAACCAAACCAGAAGCCTTTAATACTGCCTCCAAGAAAACTAATAAAAAATTACCTAAACCTTTAATCTGCTTCCTTTCTCTTTTTCTTTCACCTCCTCCTCTCGTTCCTCCTTGCTGCTGGTGTGGTTAGCCGCCACGCTCCGCTGAGCCGCTCTGGCTCCCCCCAGGAGAAAATTTCTGCATGCATACTGTTCATGAACTTTGGATAAATAAATAAACACCAAAAGAGCTGCTAGATAATTGAGCACGAGTGAGAAGGAGAGAAACGTGGGGATGTAGAGAAGCGAGTCGAGCAGGCGGAACCGTCCCTACGTCGGAGACAGGTATGATTAAAACCAGCGTGATTTATGGCAAGGTGAGCCGCCCGCCGTCACGGTTTCTGCGTATATTAACAGTTCTTGTTTTTTCACAAAGCTCATCTGGAGGCATGTGACCCCCCACATCCCACACAGACGCGCACTCTGCTGAAACATCTCTCTCAGTTTCACCTTATTTATGCACGAGCCGTGTTGAATATCAGAGGTTAAAGCGAGAGCAACGCGGTTCCTGTCATCGACCTGCGCGTAGGTGTTTGGCTGCAACACAAAACCTGACTGGCCTTTAACCGCGACGCTGCTTAGAATGCAAGTTGTGCATCTTCAGCAGGAGTTTGTGACTCTTACGGTAAAAAATAACTGTTGTTGACATGTCTGTGGAACTCCAATCGCTCAGTTTGGGCATTCAGGAAGGAATCCAAGGAAACAAGCAAACGGACTGTTGCTTTTTCAATGGTTGTATTAAGATGAACCAACGTCTCTGCTGCTAAAGTTTTAACCATAAAAATCAGGCCTAAGTCTCTGGGGGACGCCATATTGGACGCCATGTTTCCTTCTACGTGAGCCGGCTCGGGATCCTGCGCCTGCTGATGACATCACACTACATGATTGGCTGGACGTACAACTTATGGAAGTTAAGTTACCACGTTCAAAAACATTTAGACGATAAGAAACATGAATTTAATAACAAAACTGCGAAACTCTTTCCAAAACCTATGTGAAAGAACAAAATTGAAAAAGAGATACAATATATTTTGGCCAAGTGGTATTGCCGTAGTTTGATGTCATCGGCAGGCGCGGTACCCAGAGCAGATCTGGAACCTACACCACCAGAAAACTAGCATCAGCATTGCATTCTCTCGATGGAATTAACTGAAGGACTATCAAAGTCTGAGGAGTCACGCTGAGGTTGCATGCTTTCTGCTCGACAGGAATCATTTTCTGTAATGGTTTTTTTTAAACTAGCGACAGTCATGGCGATATAGTGTAAAACTACCCTGAAATGTATGTGCTGCCCCCTATCACCAGGAAACTACACATAGTCACTTTAAGCCAGTATCTCACCAAGATGTTACTGGTGGTGACTAGTTAGAAATATCATTTTGTACATTTTCAGTTGGAATCCCACTAAATTGGCACAGTTTTACAACTGGTTGAATGTCTGGCTAGGTAATGTAGGACCTATGACATAGTTGTAAAGAAACTTTATACATTTTCTTAGTACAGTTTAATCACAAATTGTTTTTAAATCATGTCCCACGAAAATTTTAAATCTTTGTGAACGTTTTGAAATAATGCATAATCCCCTTTGTGAATTTAGTTTGTGATTTGCCACCAACAGCTCAGTGAGAGTCTGGTCTTAGACAATGATTTCCTCTAATGATATGAATCTCCTGCATCTTAGGTAATTGATTTGCACCTAAACTCTTGGAACATGAGGAAATCCAGAAAAAGCCATTGCAGCATGTATGCCACTCTCTTAAGAGTTTGGTTTAATGTTTTTCTACGTCTCAGGTTTAACTCAGTGTTTAAAACTGTTCCACCGATTGTAAAGTTCAGCCAAAAAAAAAAAAAAAAAGCCGGAAAGACTTCAAATTGAAACATAACAATGAAATGATGTGTTAGGACAAATGCTCTCCACATTCATTTAACTTTCAGATCCCTTCCTGATACACGTCTCCAGGGAGAACTGGGACCACAGCCTCCTTTTAATGGCCGTGTGTTTGGTATAATTCACTCGTTTCTGTGATATTGATGTCCATCTCTGCAAAAAGCACCCATGCAAATAATTAAAGTGGAAATACAGTGTATTTTCAACCAGAAATCAATACAGATGAGGATCGTGGTCAATATTCAATGCTTCCTCTTGAAAAGACAGAGTCAGCTTATTGCACAGTAACTGACTGAAGAGTCTTCATTTCCAAAAGTAAAGCTGACACAGTTCAAATATTTTTCCTCCAAGCTTTACGACACAAGTACAAAATAAACTCTATAGCGCTGTAAACACATGTA
The DNA here is from genome assembly GCA_006937985.1 of Aphyosemion australe. Lineage (NCBI taxonomy): Eukaryota > Metazoa > Chordata > Actinopteri > Cyprinodontiformes > Nothobranchiidae > Aphyosemion > Aphyosemion australe. The sequence continues at coordinate 28,206 of SSNS01000312.1, read as the reverse complement.
TACAAAGCAATAACTGTGTTCTAACGCAGTGGTCGCTGGTTACGGCTGTTTTATCTGTTTCGTTTGTTCCAAATAGACTTCTCACTGAAGAGCTTCTCATCTAAAGATGTTATCATCCAATCAGCTTTCTCTAAGCAGACTCTCACCTGCGGGATTTTACCTGAGAAGATGGAAAATGTCTTCAAAATAAAATATATTTCCAATTGCATTTGTCAGATCTTTCTCAGATTACCATACGTTTGACCTATCAACCAATCAGATGAGTTGAAATGGTGAGGTGGTCATTTTCAAGCAGCCTATGAAAAGGTAATGTTAAAGCTGTAAATGTGGTTAATGAGTCCAAACTGCACTGGTTAGGGTCACTTTGAAAACAATCAAACACCTAAAGAGGAACTATTTTGTCTTTAGTCTGTATGAATCAACAAGGATTTTGTGATTATTTTTGCTAAATGTACAAGATTAACAAAAAATTCAGTTCACATTAATCTTTATAGAGTTTGATCCTTAAAAAAGCATTACACAAACCCAGGATAATCCAGTCTGACACCCCCATCCCAACCCCCCGGGGAGATTAATACCTGTATTAAGGCTAAATATCAGGCCTTAAAAGCACTTCTAACGTCATTTTTATACCATCGTTTAGGGTTTATGTTCATATCGTGTGTTTTAACTCCTCAAAGTGTGTCTCAAAGCAACCAAAGGTTGCAAAATAAACTATTCACACGACTCCTGCTCACATAAAACTGTAAAAAAACATTCATTTCCTGTGGAGGAGAAAAAGTAGGAGTGATTTGATCTGAGGATGTGTTGAAGCAACCGGTGATAAAAGCTCAAGTGAAACACGGATGTGTTGGTTAAATGACGATAAGGCTCAGGTGGCTCATATTAACCTGAGAAAATAAACGTGGCGTATTTCCTCCCGCAGAAATGTGCCAGAGATGGCATCGGCGGTGCCGGGTGGTGATGAGGCGGGAGGGGGGGGGTAATTTAATTCCAGGCCGTCATACCTACCTCGGCTACGAGCTTCATTGAGATTAATTACTCGCAGAGACCCCACGCACACAGCTTGGAGATAGCAGCCATTTTAGCTGGATGGCGTCCGGGACAGCTACCTCAGCAACCCGAAGAAAGAACGGCTGGGTGGACAAAAGAGAGAACCGTGCGGGCACTGATGCTATCACTGGCGTTGTTGTGTTACAATTAATTAATTTCAAGGTGATTATACATCACTGAGCACACAGAGAGTGGAGTTTCCCCCAGAATGGAAGAAAAATACAGGCGGGTGGTGGTGGTGGTGGTGGGGTAGATAAGGAAAACAATGCTCGAGGTGAAATTCAAATGTTTCCAGGACAGATTAATAATAAAGGGTAGCAATCTAAATATTCATTTAGGAGCATATGTGTGTTTAATACACCTTGTACCCAGGCATAAAGAACAATAGCCCGTTGCCCTTAGCTGTGTTTGCAGCTGTGACCTAAATCTGTGCACATTACCATGTGGATGCTAGGTTTACAGCATGGAAGGAACGTCCATTAGGAGATAGACGCTTCAATCTTATATCAGCTGACACAAAACAACCAGCAAAGGACAACAGAGGTCAAGAATTAGCTCATTGTTATTATCTGTATCGTACAAAAGCATAAAGACTAAAGTGTTCTCACCTTTTGCTGTAAGAGTTCCTCCATTTGATATGGATGCTCTTTCAAAATAAAGACAAAATTTCTTGAATTTCAAACAAATACAACACTGATAAAGACAATGTGGTGTAAAGAAGTTGCATCAACGTTCAGAATAGCAATCTAGGATGATGAGTTTAAACATTTCACATTCAGATTATGGATTATGAATGACTCGGCTACAAGAACATCAACGTTTAGCTCAATATCTTAAAAATAGATTGAGTTGTAGCTGTTTTTGTGTTGGCTAATGGTGATAAGCAGTGGTAACCATCTATAAATGAATTGATTTTAAGAGTGAATCAGTTGCAGATGAACATCCAGTGATTCAAAATCCATCCAGTGGTTCATGAGGTGTTTGCTAAAAAAACTTTCTGCAGCAGGTGATCATGCTTCTCAAGCTAGGGGCTCATCAAGACTGAATTTGCACCCAGTAGTTTGAGCAAAAGCTTTACGCATCATAACTTTGGCATGAGACTTGATTTTGTTTCCAAACTAAACATTCGTGAACTCAGACTGCACAACATATACTTCCACTAAACAGCTGACAAGGCAAGGCAGCTTTATTTGTACAGCACATTCCATACACAGAGGCTATTCAATGTGCTGGCAGTCAATTCTCCAACAATCCAGTTCAAATCTAATCCTAAACAACAATTCCTGACAATAAAAGTGTTTATTTTATGTATAGATATTCACAAAAGCAGTGGGAATGTCCTTTTGGGGTGAAAAAATAATCTCTGCCTGGCAAGCCATCCTATACATGTATAGTCTGGCCACGACCCTTAGACAGATCTGAGTCATGGGGCGAAATCTACAACCAACAACGTAATGTACTCACCGCTACAGACGTCAGTCAATGGGTCAGTCCACCATACTCTGTTGAAGAAGACCCAAATGCATCATTTTTCTAAATAAAAGACTTAAGTACCTCTATCTACTCTTGACTCAAAGAAAAGCCTAAATCTAAATTGTCCAAAGTGGATGCCAAAGCCGTTTCAAAAGAGCTGTCGCCAACGTAATTGTTTCGCTCAGTTGCATCATCCTGCCCACCAAACCAATAGAGCGCTGTGATTGGCAAGACACAATATTGACTGGGCCAATGGTAGACCTTCTGGGGCTCTATGGAGCGTGGCTAGACCGACATCCAGAACAAAATCATTTCCTACTGCTACGGTCTCTCTAGATTTCTATGTTAAATCCCTGGAACGGGTTAAATGAAACCAATGCTAACCAGTTTGTGCTTTGGCTTTATGTTTATTTTCTTTTGGTCTCAGTTACTAAATGACATTAATATTGGTATTTTATTACAAGCTTCTCACACATTTGACAGCACCTTCAACACAATGTTCAAGCACCTTCAAAGTGCCTTTTGACGGTCTCCCAGCACCGTATGTACACTAATGATGACAAATAAGCACAGAAATGATTATTTCACTTCCTTTTCCTCATAAAATACCACTGTGCTAAAACCAGTTCCACTTAGTTTCAATCAACTTATAAAGTAATTAAAGAACATTCAAAAACCTAGAAAATACCACGACCTTTTAAGGGTTCCAAGCACCAATACGAGCCCTGTTACCAGGAGTATTCAAGCATATTGTTACTAAAAATAATCAACATAAACAAATAAATAAATAGAGGCTGCATGGAGATGCAGTCCGGTTCCCTCCCACAGACCAAATACATACATGTCAGGTTAATTGGAGAGTATAAACTGATCCTAGGTGTGAGTAAGTGTGTGGACTGGTTGTCTCTGTGATGGAGCGGAGACCTGTCCAGGCTGTCCCCTGCCTCTCACCTGAGGACTGATGGACCTAGTGACCCTACAGAGGATAAAGCCGTTTAGATAACGAATAAATAATGTGTTCATTTAATTTAATACATTTATAATACTTTAAAAATAAAACAGTCATCATTAAAATAAATCACATTTCAAAGTTGAGTACTAGATGCTCCATTTGATGTAACTTCCAGGTGTTAGTAGCTTAAACCCCACGGAGGATAAATGATGAAGGGTGTGTTTCTACAGCCATCATCATCATCATCATCTGGAAAAGGCTTCTTCCTGGAAGCGGAGAGCCATTGTGGTGAGTTTCCTCCTGAGGTCCACCGACAGGTCTGAACTGGGTTCAGGTTTTAGCAGCACCGTCACACCCTTTTACCACAGCAACACTTGAGAGTGATAAAACAAAACACACCTTTCAGCATCAAACCACACTGCAGCCAGCAGCTCACATCAGTCAAGTCCCACAGGAGAGAGTGAGCTTCAATTATCACCACACACACACACACACACGCACACACACACTCCTAAAGGTTTCCACTCACAGCCCACACTCCTCACAGTTACCGACACCGATGAGTGTGTATTTCAGAATTACAGAAATACTCCCTCTGTCTGATTCTGACTCCGCTGAGTGATCCGTCACATTTCTCGGTAAATACCCGGAGCATGTGGGGAGTTGGAACCAAACTGCAGCCGTGGCATCCATCGAGCAGTGTGTGACTTGAATCTGAGCTCTCACTCACTGGAGACAGTTGTTCTAAATGTTGGCATCTCGAGTCCATGTTAGCAAGAAGGAAAACAAGAGACAACAAAGGAACGACAGCCAAATAGCTGTCTGTACTGGTATTCAGGGAGATCCCCAGTTTACTAAAACCTTCAAGACACACACTGCTGCTGCTGCTGATGGGAAACAGACACTACATGAACTCAAACAGCATGACAGATACCTGCTGCACCTAGAGTTTAGGTACCAGAAAGGCCCTTTAGCACCTCAGGTGTCCACATCAACCAGCAGCAGCTCATTAAGCTCATTACCCAGAGCAGAAAATCCTGAAGACGCTGATGTCTCACTCACAGGACAAAGAGGTCCACCTTGCCAGGTCAATATGGTGTGCAGTGTGTGGGCGTCTAGTTACAGATACCTCACTGCAGCGGTCCCTCGCTGAAGGGGATCTGTTTCATAGCTAATCGACGCTATTGACAAATATCATATGCTGCGAGATCCTCAAGAGCCCGGAGCGGAGTTAACTCTTTGTGTGTTAAGGTAGCGAGGAAAAAAGTTTAAAGAATGAAATAAATATTAAGAAAGGAAATAAAATAAAACCAGATTTAGTGTAAAAACCTACAATACCCATAATGCTTTGTGGAATTTGGTGACTTCATCCTTCAGAAAAGTTTAGTTCATTCTCTCTCATTCTGGAGCTACTTTTTCAAGCTTCAGATGTTTTGAAAATATATATGTGTGTGAAAGTTTGGGTCTTTTATTTTGAAGGAAGCTCTGTTGGTCTGATTCAAGACCATGTAAAAGCAAAACTAGATAATAATAAACACCATAATAATAAAAAAAACAAGTGCACTTTATCTGGATGTTCTTTTTTATATTTTTGACTTATTCTGGACTTTTCAACCATATTTTTATCATCTCTGGAAATACTTTTATTTCTCAAAACTGGCAAACAAATAAAATCCTCCTCCCCTTTTTTATTTCTAACTATCCCTAATATGTTTATTTCACTTTGTATTACGACTAAAACTGTCCCTAATTTGTTCCATTTCCACTTTCCTGAATGCATATGCCATCAGACAAAGTAAAGTCGGGACTGTAATTGACTGGACTTGACAATGGCTAGGCGGTATAACAAAAACTGTACAAATGGGTACACCAAAAGGGCTCCACTTCAAGGGGTGCATACATATTTATACCCATGTCCTCTTTCATGTGTTCCTACAAATCTTATCCTGCACATCTCCTCTCGGCTGCTCACTAACTGAGAAGCTCTTTGTATTAACAGAGACCTGCACCGTTCAGGCTCTATTTGGTTCCAGGGAGCCGATACCGTCTCATATCAGCGCACAATTTGACCGCAAAGAAAAGGGGATTAGACCTGCAAAAGTGTGACCCATTTTACATCCGACCTGCTAAATCAGTCGACTTATATTCATATCTCGCCTTTGCTCCCCCACTTCTTTGCACATCACGCTCCCCTCGGGTGGCTGCAGATAACCTGAGATGAGGATGGAGAGAAAACAAAAAAGGGTGGAGGAGCAACCATGCAGGTCTGGTGTGGAGCCCAAAGCAAAGCCAGGTTCTCTGTTTTCCCTCCTAAATCAATAAGAAGGGCTCCTCTGGGGTATCCTGGCCAGCCATCTGGACTGAAATCCAGGGGCTCAGGTTGTCCCCGGGGCTCCCCCGCCTTCCAACCCCGTGTGCTGGAGGACCTGGCACTAAGTTAATCGTCCTGCCCCCCCACCACCACCACCGCCCCTCTGTCCTTCATCATGCTCCTGCCGTCTGTCCCTCTTCGTACACCTTCCATCTAATCTGGCCGGCTGTGTACTCAAATGTCAGGCCACCTGGGAAAGGCAGCTGTTGGCCTGCAACGGGAGCTGCCACGGCGGGCCTGGACCGGTCCCAGCATGCACCACCCTGCCGTGCTCCTGAAATGCAACCACCCACAAATAAAACCTCCAAAACGTGGGGTCAAAAAGATAAAAATAATTCTGGTTGAGGTATGCATTTTCCTCCGTTTCTGCAAAAAAGTGCATTTTAATAAATAATCAATAAACCATGATGCAATGAGAGGATTCAGATCCCCGCACCTATGTCTTCTTAATCAGCTTTTATTAGCGTCAGGTTTTTTTTTTAATTCTCCTGCTCACCAACAATCTGCAGCACAGCAGGTTGTAAATCTCAGAGTGAAGTACAAATTGCAGCAGGTACAAGAGTCTATCATTTGCCTGTAGAGGAAGGAAGAAGGGCCAGCAAATGAGAGGAGTGATTTCCATCAATACATCGCCAGATAAAGATCCATCTGGATCCTCTGAAAGGAGAAGAGAGTGTGTGTGGTGGTGGCGGTGGTGTTGGGGGGGCAGCTTTTGGCATCGATGCGCGGCCATTGATTGTGCGTCCCATTACCAGTATATGATCCAATCTACAAAGAGAGAAGAGGCGCAACGCTGCGAGCGGGCTTTTCTGCTGCCCCGCCATCAAATAACGAAGACATCCCCCCTTTAATCACTCAGGAACGATTTGGGAAGGAATCCAAACATGAACACAGAGCGAACGCTCGGGAGAACAGCTCCGATTTGTTTGGCTGTATTAGAATAAAAAGCGAAGCGAGAAGAAAGGAAAGAAAACACACCGACGCGGCCTCCTTACAAACACCGTGTCCGCTCCGTGGGGAAATAGGAGCAGAAAGGTAGCAATCAATATTGAAACACAGAAATTAAGCATTTAAATCAGTAATTAGGGAGCAGGCAGGTTTTTTTTTCACACCTGTACGCCGCTGAGGCTGCCAACCCCGGCGCATCTGTTTCCCTCCACCTGCCAGGCACCTGGTATCATTTCAATGGAGCTTGATTGCATTCAAACGCCGAAGACTCTTTTAAGCTTCTTAGTGATTCCACCCTCCTTCTCCCCGCTGTCCCATCACCTCCCCCACCCCCCTCTGCATTATTTTGTATTTATTTGTATCTGTTCATTCCAATGCAGGTGCCTCGCAGTAATACTCAAGTGTGCCATACATGAGTGATTCTTTTATGCCTCAGTTCCTGCATTTGTCATTTTGGCGAAAGCAAGAGGATTAGGGGTTTGGATGTGTACCTCCTTCTTCTTCTTCTTTTTTCCTCCTCTCCTCTGTCTATTTCTCCCTCACACTTTTAACAACATCCTTCCCGAATAATTTGCATACCAAATTCTTTTAACCCTACGGTGGACAGACAGAACTGTCAAATCCTCTCCACTTGGCTTGGCCTGTGTGTGCATCAGACCTGTGACCGCTGACTTAGTTCCAACAGAGTAGATAAATAAATAAAAAAGTCCAACATTAAAGGGGTCTTCCAGTTTCTTCTTCCTTCTCTTTTATGGATTATTCTTCATTGTGGCACAAAAATTTTTTTGTTATTGCCAAAAAGGTTGGTCTTAAATAAAAAAAAACTGAAATAAACACATTTCAATTAATATATCAATTTTATAACCTACTCATTTAATAGAATCTATAAATACACAAGCATCATATAAATATGATATCAGTTTTATAAATAAGTATTTGTAAATATATCAATATCTATAAATAAATAACCATTCTATAAATATTTGATAAGATAGACATTTGATCCTACAGTATGAGCTTAACATGCATGGTCACATTGTAAATAGTCAGTTATATGAAATATATAGCATGTAACCCATAAATACATGGAAAGTGACAGTTTCCTTTTATCTTAAGGCAATTTAAAAAACCTTAAAGTAAACACTGACAGTCAAAATATAGCAGATTCCAGAGCAGAAGGTGAACCTAATGAGGAACTCAGGCACCTGAGTTCTAGATAAAAACACACTGATCGTAAAATATAGACTAGAATATCACAACATATAAAAAATTACACTATAAGAAATTAAATGTTGAATTTACTTAAAGGAACATGAGGCAGGATCTTTAAAAAATCTGTAAAAAATTAAACATGTATGTTAATTTTTTCAAAGCTAATGGGTGATGAAGCGTTATAAACCAAAAAGAATGAGGCCACCCATGTATCGTTCCATTTTCTTGAACAGGCTGTTTGCTGCAAAATGCGCTGCAGTTCGGTCACGAATTTCCCGCGCTGCCCTACGGATGTGGCGTCAATTGACACTGCTTGCGCGTTCACGACAGCTTCAAAACAGAAAGAAAATGTGTTCGACACTGCAGATCGGTAGGTGGCGCTATTGCACCTTAAGTTGCTTGCCACCCGCAAACTCCAAAAGAAGAACTGTGGGAATGGATTCTACTGCAACCAGCAAACGACCAAGCGTGGCACAAAGGAAGTTTATTCAGCGGCATCTCGTGAGTCAAAAACCAAATATGGTAAAAGACAGGCAGGGACCCGAATCTATATCGGATACGTGATTGACGAATGGAGGCTGCTTCAACTATATCTGGGACTCAAAAAGGATGCTGCCATGGCTCATTTCCTAGTGAGCAGGTAAGAAACATTATAGGTTGTGTTTAGAGATGATATGACAATGATCTGACCTCACCGATGACTCAGAGAGAGCTAGCGTGCAGTAGCATTAGCTGTGATCATGCTACAGTAGTAGCATTAGCTGTGATCAGGGCTGCAGCGTGGATTGCTTCGCCGCAATATTGTCCGTGAGAGCGGCGGGGAGTTGCCTTTTCAGCGTGAGATATTGGAGGTGTGGTGTGAGAGCGTGTGAAGAGGGTCAGGTAATGGTATTTTTGTGTTTGTGTAACATAGCCGTCTGTGCACGCTCCCGTGCTGGGCTGCAGTTACTCGCAGAGCCGGGCGCGTCGCTCGTGAGCATCGTTTGTTTCCTGCCTCTAGTTCCTTTAACCAAATTATGTCAATTGGTTCCAGTAAACTTAGCTGCTTAAATGTAAAGAATAATATACATTGTTATAGTTTGTTATGTTAAAGGTAAATGTGTAATACTCTTTACAATTAAGCAACTAGGTTTAGTGGAACCGTTTTGACATAACTTGGTTAAGTAAATCAAACATTTCATTTTTCACCTTTTTGAGATCTTGTCAACAGATTGATCTTAGCCTAGAAATCTAGACCATCAGTAGCAGAAGCAAAATGATTTTGCTCTGCATGTCGGTCTAGCCATGCTCCGTTGGTACTTCAGCAGCCCCGGTTACTCTGGTGCCTGGCCAACCACAGCGCTCTATCACTTTGGTGGGTGGGGTGTTACTGCAACTGACCAAAACTAAGATGTCAACGGCTCGTTTGAAACAGTTTTGGCATCAACTTTGGACTATTTAGACTTGTGATTTTCTTTGAGTCAAGAGCAGATAGAGGTATTTAAGTCCTTTATTTAGAAAAAGGATGTATTTGTTTCTTCTTCAACAGTGTACTGTTGACTGACATCCGCAGCAGTGAGTATGTCATGTTGTTTGTTGTCCAATACCATGTGAAAGACAACCGTAGATCCCACCCCACGACTGAGCTCTAGCTATGGGTCGTGACCAGTCTATATATTCACATGTATAGGATGGCTTGCCAGGCTAGTTTGAACTTGTTTCGTGACTAACATTTTAAAGAGGTTAATTTTGGAGAATAATGATTCTTTCTGTTATCCTGGTTGGTTCAAGAATAAAGCACCCAGACATCATCTCGCTTCGCACTTCATCTTTTCTGATTCACAGACTGGGACATCCAAGATGTAAACCAGAACGCTACCGTAGGTCATTCATTCCCACTGCAGTAAGAGTGTAGAACTCCACAGTTTAACTGCTACTGGCATTATCCTGGTACACGCTAACATCAGTGCAATATTCAGTATGTGTTGAATACCTGTGCAATAACCGGATGTACATTTGTATATATGTGTCCTTTATGCTTTTTCTTCTTAGAAACCTAATTTTTCTATTTTTATTCATTTTTTAATTGCTGAAGGTTACAATAATAGCCTACTGCCTTTGTGTATTTAGTATTATTTTGTCTGCCTTAACGTGTGAATTTCCCCATTGTGGGATTAATATAGTCTATTCTATTCTATTCACACAGGAAATTTCAAAGTACCAAGCTTTTACTCTGCAGTGAGATCTTTGTTGAAGCGAGCTAGTTCACAGAACAATCAATGTCACTTTCTTTGACCTTTCTGGGTCACTATTCTCTCGGCTTTTTTAAGTCTGCCTAACCAAACACTTAACTGTTAATTTAGGTATTTTTTAAACTACTTTTTACTCTACATCAGCTGTTGATTACCATCTGATCCAATAATGATGTTAAAATTGATATTTGAGGACATTCTTTCCAGCATTTATAGACAACCTGCTCTTCCCTACACCTGGATGCAGAACTAAGTTGTCTAGTGAATTAATGTAAATCAAAATATAATTTTCAGGTTTCATACATTTGCATGTATTCTTTTTTAAAAAATCTATTTACGTCTACAGTCATTTCAGAATAAATCAATAAGATCAGTCATCTTTTCAATATATTAGTAAAATATCACTATAAGATTTTTTTTCTGTGTATTTTCTGCCTTTGATATAGTTTTTTGTAAATATCTGATAGATATTGGGATGTGGCAACAAAACAAAAAGGTGTTTCTGTAATAAAAACAAACATTGTCATGTGTTTATGCGTTTAAAACAAACTGCCTCGTGTTCCTCAGGTGATGCAAAGCGTTGAAAATTCCTTTTTCACTCCTGAGTTCCACTTGGATTTTCCACCTCTAAACAAACCCTGAGCCACCTGACTCTGGGCCACCGGCTGCGCCATGTGGAAGTGTTGCAAATTTTCCCAAATTCCCTCACTTTCCAACCCCCCTTCGCTCCATCCCTGGAAACTAATGGGATCATTCTGATTCGGTTACGGTGATTCAACAGTTAGAGAGCCACCATCTGGGTTTCTGTTAACCTGAGTCAGATGTAAGCCTGTCACTACTGCAAGGTACAGCAGCTTGCTTAATGATTCTTAATCTTTTCTTTAATTAAATTGTGCAGTCAACCTGAAAAATCTATCTTAATGCAAATGAGGAACTCCTTTTTTTGGCATTTGCTTACCGTAATGCACTAATAAGGTTAATTTAATAAAAATCTGTTCCAGTTTTTAGAGATAATTGTGTGTTTTCTTGATCTATTTTGTAGAGAAAAATAGTGTTTGTTTGTAGAAATTGAAAAGAGGAGGGAGAGTTGGCTCACAGGATGAGCCAAGGAAGAGAGACCTGCCGTGGATAATAGTGTTTGTATGAAGTGAAAATCTATTTTTCTACACAGCAGTGTCCCACTTCAGTCCTGTCACAGAAATAAAAAAGCTGCAGAATTGTCACAGCAAAGGGTACAGATGGGAAAGTTCCCTGAAAACATGGAAAAGGTTTTATTTACCTTTAAATTAAGAAGAAGAAAGACCAAAATAGCAATTAAGAGAGAATCAACAGAAGCCAAAAAGTTAATGGGGATATATTATGACTTTTTAAAGTTATAATAGTTTTTTGATCTTTACAAAATATGTTCATAAAATTCTTTGCATAAAATCCCTCTAACATAAAACTATTTCAGCAGCTTCATTCTTGATAGTTTCAGTACCTTCCAGAATGAGTCGTTTCAGGGCTCTGTCACTTTAAGAAGACAAGCTGGAGCTGGCCACGCCCACCTATCCTCTGCTCAGGCTGCTATAAGCTGAGAAGCTCAAAGGAGAGCCACTGATCCTCCAGAAGCAGCTCTCTCTTACACATGAGAGGTTGTTCTATTTTACTTTCCCCATTTGTGACATCACAAATGGGGACTTTTTGAAATGGCTTGTTTTATTCACATCATTCCTAAACTCAAACGGTAACAGAAAACAGATGGATGGATTTTTTGTTTGTTTGTGTTTGGACTGTTTATAGAGGCAGTAGAGACCCACATGGCAGCACAAATAGATGCAAAAGGTGAGTTTTGCATATTTCCCCTTTAACTGAATTAAAAGAGGTATTGGTCACAAAAAAACAGGTTTTAAAATTTCATTAAGGTCTTTCAAATGTTTTATTTGAGCTTTTCAATCAGTTTCTGGTCTTCAACATGTTTAGTTTTTTTTTCTTTTTGTTTGCTCAGACACAAAATTCTTACACTAGAAACCCGTGAGCCAGCGATATGTCGACGCAAAACAGATGTTTTTCTATCTGCAGTCATGACCCCACCTCTGTTAAACGGAGGTCGGAGGGGCACTCCCCCCAGGTCCGGCACTTCTTTTTTTCCACTTCAAGCACAGATCAGGCTTAATTGGGAACAATTTAAGACATTTTGGAAATAAATTTCAAAAAGTCAATCTGCATGATATGCAAAGGTGCACGCACCAATTTAATATGAATCCAACTGTGCAAAGACTTAGGACGTCCTACAGACGTGGTTAGGACAGACAGACTCAATATAGACATGATCTGAACGTTGACTGTTTGCAGGGAGTTTGCATGTTTTCTTGGAATTTTTGTCTCTAAATAGTTGCCAACAGTCACACATATACTGGCTTTAGACTGACTAGAGAGGCATTTGTGGAGATATCTCACTGGACTCTAAACAGGATTTGCAAAGGAGTTTCCAAAATGTCTCAACGTGTTTGTGAGGGCGTCTGATTTTTCTCATGAGTCACAGGACGTCACTCTTGCATTTTCTTTCAAATACTCATTAGGTCATCTGAGATATCTGGAATCTGAAGTTAGTTTATACGAGCATGAAAATTCGAGACAGGTTGACCACTTTGGAAGACGTTGGCGATGTTGACTAACTCAAGACAAAACGCACAATCTGATATTCTGAATTTGTAGGAACAAAAATGCACAAAAAAAGCATCTCATGAACCAATTCAGCATGATTCCAGCAACAAAAACAAATATCAAAACAAGTGCTTGTTAAAAACAAAATAAAGGCTTCTCTTTGTTGTATACTCCCACTAAGCATGACTAACCCACCTCCATGCCTACTTAGCAGAGAGGTGCATACCCACTAATTCTGACCTCTTTAAAACATCCTAATATTCCTTTTTCAAATAGAAACTTTTATTCAGACCTTTAACTGCAAAATTACTGAGGTAGAACAGCGTCTGTCTGATTCAGGCCTTTGTGAAGCTGGAGTTTGCAATAGTCTCAGAAGAAATAAAAAGTCATTAATTAGATTACATTAGCTCCGAAGGCTTACTGGGGATTAATGTCGAGAAATGTGTTGGCTGTAGAGTAAAAGCTGGTGTACCTGGGTGTGCTTCAGACCTGATTAGCTCTCTCAGCGCTGAGCTACCAGGGCTCTGACAGCTCACATCTTGTTGTCTACCTGGCACTTTGTGAGTAATCTCTCCATTGTGCTTCTGGGAGGAATTTAGACATTGTGTGTGTGTTTCCCTCGACTGTCTGCAAAATAACACACACTTACTGTCTCTATTTTTTCATTTCATGCCTCCTGTCTCTGCTCTGTACCCTCTCTGCTCCTCCTGGCAGCAGCTTATCCAGGAGGATTGTGTGTGTGTGTGTGCAGTCAAGGTGTGTGTCATGTTTCCAGAGCCAGCTGTAATAGGTGAATCACTGCTGCGTATCCCAGCATCCTCCCTGGTGGCGGTCTGTGCTGGCAGTGGCGGCAGGAGGCTCGTGTCAGGAGAGAAGAGCTGGAGCAGAGCGTGTCAGAAGCTCCTCGTCACCATCATACAGGACGACAGGAAGAAGACATCCGTCAACGTCTCATTGGCGTGTGATTCCTGCGCTGCTGGGAATAAGGAAGCCGCTCCGAAGCGGGAGTAAAATCTCAAGTCGAATAATAAAACCTCAAGGAAAAGGGATGGAGGGGGCTTCAGGGCTGAGGGGAATTAAAGCAACAGTTCTGAGAGGTAAGAATATTATCATAAAGAGCAATCCAGCCGATAAGTCGACAGCCTCGATGTCAAACACACTCGCTAACAAGTCTGACAATTGAAAGTTGAGGTGAGCCTTCAGGGAGATGAGAGAGAGAGAGAGAGAGAGAGAGAGAGAGAGAGAGAGAGAGAGAGAGAGAGAGAGAGAGAGAGAGAGAGAGAGAGAGAGAGGCCTGTTGGCTAAGTGTGCTCCCTCCCACCTGCCAGACACACACACACACACACACACACACACACACACACACACACACTCCTTCTCTTCCTTTAACAGTGAATAAAATTGACTCGCTTGTGGTGTAGAAAGCAAAGGTGCGGAAGCCGGTAGCATCACCTAAGAGGAGGCGTGCTGATCACATCTCTGCTTAATGAGCTCCTCAGAAGGTCTAAAATAACCAACCCCCCCCCCACCTATACGTGTCTCCTCACCCCCTCCCGGTGGCTTGTCAGGTAGAGCTTCACTTATTTGCGGCTCTGGCTGTCATCCAAGGAGAAGTGAGGTGCTGAGGCGGAGTGAAGGTGGTGAAGCCAAAGAAGAAAAAAGTTAACGAAGAACACGAAGCTCCAAGGAGCACGTTTAGACACGAGAGAGAATATGTAAATGAGATTTGAAAATTTTAATCAGGAAATCAACCTAAGAAGAAAATTAAAGAGAAAAAGAAGCAAAAACACCTAAATGTGTGAAGAGGTCTATTTGGTTTAGGTTATACTTCTAAAACAAATTCACTGTGTGCCATTCTTAAATCTGAATTCAGCCACATTAGAGGGGTTTCCAGCATGAACAGCCTGTTTAAGGTCAAAGGTCAGACATTCTCTTTCAGAAAATTCTGCTAAAGAGCAGAACAAATGGTTCCATCACTTACAGCAGGTGGTCCTGAAGCATCAGAGCCCCAGACCATCACACTACCACCACCATGTCTGACATGTGTGATGGTTTAGTGTTAGTTTGACTCCTGATGGAACAGAACACACAGCTTCCAGAAAGATCTGCTTTTGTCTGGTCAAACCAAAGAATATTTACACAGAAACCTTGGGATCAACAGGATGCTTATAGGTACATATAATAAATCTCAGCAGGTTTTCTCTCAAAGACTCTAAAACTAAGTTTGTGTCCATTTTTGTGTTTGCTGATGTAGATCAGCTTTGGAAGCCATATTATATTATATATCTGTTGCAAACGTTCATCCTGAGATGTCTTGAGTGATATTTAGCAAAGACTCGTTCAGGTATGCTTAAAATATCACCTTTTGCCAAAAGGCAAAGAAAAAAAACACATTTTAAAGCTTAAATGTAAGAATTTAATATTAAGATAAAAATGTAAAAGCTTTATAGGATCATACAGGTCATTAAAACCAAAAGATGGGTGTTTTTCAGACCAGACAGCTTAATGCTGCTTATGATTAACACAAACGATAATGTAGTGAGCATTTGTGACATGTTGCTTTGATAAAAAGCTGTTGTTGACATTTTCTTTGCATTTTCTGGCTCAAAAAGAAAAGAACTTTCTACTGGAGTCTGCTGAAGTTGTCAAATTTCGTACTTCTTGCAAAAATAAATGAGATTTTTCATATTCTGAACAAATCTTACCAGCACAGTTAACATTACATGTTGTTTTTGAGCAGCTAGAGACATAATTGGTAAAACAGCAGCAGCTCATCCACAAGCGAAACCAAAACTGGTCCGTTTTACTCCACGTTTGATGGGTTTTGAGCAATTTAGAAAATACAAACACATCCCCAAAATACATTCAGCTACAAAACATAATTCACATCCTGTCAATAATTAATCCAGGAATACCTGCTCCCAACATGTGTAATCTTCTTAGGATTATATTGGGTGGGGGGTTTGGGCTGTCGCGGCTGTGACAGGTGTTCCTGCATTAGCATCCATTAAAACCAGATTATATGGCAGTTGCTCTCATTTTACCGGCTGACGTGGAGGAAAATGTTGATGCAGTTGCAACCGCTCAGCAATACGCCCCTGTAATCATGGACAGCTATTATCTAGATGTCTTTTTTAAACCTTTATTTATCCTGAAGGTTTGCTGAGCACGCACATCCTTCTGCATCCTGCTTTGCACACAGTGGACGCTGCAATGGACATTTAGAAAAATCACAATAAAATTATTATATTATTATACTTTTACTACAATTTTAGGGTTTGTCTTGAGAATAGAAGAAATAAAAGAAAATTCACAACATTCTGCAAAAAGTGCAGGAATCCTGCATAAACTCAAACCCCTGCATAAAAAAGACCAAACATAAATTCCCAATCCCCCCACCTTTTCCTCCAGCTGCAGTAATGGCTGGCAGGTCACACATGCACGCTGAAAAAGAGAAAAAAAAAAAAAAGAAAAGGAAGTGCTAACATTCAGCCACAGTCTATATAATGAGGCCCAGAAAGAAGACGCCATAATATCCTTGCTAATAAGGTATAATCGTCTCATTGTAATCAAGTTATGTGCAATTTATGAGGGTTAGGGAATGGGCCTTTTGACTCGGTTTTTTCCTCTCCGGATGCTGGTCTGCAGGACTGAGAGCGAGCTTTGTTAAAGAGCAGCAGGATGACACACACATTTATACATATATGCACCATACACGTTGAACCGAATGAATGACAATCTGTTGAAGCTTCCTGCCTCTGAAAAATGCATCTATAAAAAGAAATAGCTGTTTAAGTCTATGAGGTCTTTGTAACTAGTAGATTTGCAAAAGGGGCAGAATGTGGAAAAAAGACTAAAACTATGTTTTTACGGTGGATCTTCCAGTGGACTGGCTCTATTGGATACTCAGTACCAGATGAATGGCACATTACAGGTCTTAATTTTATTTATTTATTTCTTTTCCATTTTTTCTCTAACTGAACTTTTTTGATCTCTGATAAGAGGACATGTTTGTTTTCCTGAGCCAAGAGAAGTCTGGGTTTCATAAGGAAAGCCAATTGTGAAGGTTTGCCGGTCTACTCACTCATACGCTGCACTTATTTCTGTAGTTTTTTATTTGTTTTTAAAGCTTAGCCAACTCCAGACCTCACCACCACTAATTAATACTACCAATGAGTGACTGTTGATCCATTATAGCAACCAGCTGCAATAGTTGAAGGCAGCTCTTCTTTCGATGAGTGCGTTTGGTAGATGTCAGGAAAGTTTTAGTGACCTGGATCTCAACGATCCTGTTTAAATCCAGTAGAACTTTAACAAAGATGCTAAAAGTATATTGTTAAATCTTATGGTTTCAGGAAGCAGCCGCCCAAGAGGGTGCTAAAAATAAAAGTTTCTACCAGCACTAAAGACAAGTGGAGCTTTTTTAGTTTAAAGGTCTCGAATGTGGAAAATAGTGACATCTAGAGGAACAAATCAGATTAAATATCCAATATGGAGCCAAAACCTAAAAATATTGAAGAAAAATATGGAAATCAGCACTGAACATATCTTCACCGACAGTTTTAAACGTTTTGATCATTATTTGTTAACCGTTCCAATGCTTTGGTTCAGAGGTTCTAATAAATGAATTATAGAAAAGAACAACTACATTCTGTTTGTTGAATTTACAATTGAATACTCTTTATTTCTGTTTATTTATTCAATCAGGTCACAGAAAAACTTTGGTTTTGCTTTTGTTTTATCTGAATGTCCTTTGGTCTATCCCAAAATATTCACTTCCGATTTTTCCTCAAAAGCCATTGAGAAAAACGTGTGAGAAATTAAATGATCTGCATCATTTGTACTATTTTTGCTCACCATTGTACTCTTTCACTATGCACTATCCACACACATACACTTGCACTAGAGGTACATTATTGTATGTCCACTCTGATTGGCTGAGACCTGTAGCCTCAGACTGACCCTGGGCTCAATGAGTAGTAAATGAGGGGGCGTGGTCAGACACCTGCCAATCACTCAGCAAAGACATATTAATCTAATTGGGCGGTGAAGAGTTAGCCTTTTGGAGAGATCCTGTTGTTTTCTCGTGATTGTTTGGCAGCAGTTTTACAGTAAATTTCACCAAATATGATGTTAATTTTAGTTCATTGGGTATTTTAATGTTTTTATGATACCACTTATACCAATCGCCTTGCTTATAAATACCCATAAATATAAGTAAGTGGCATTAGTGAATGGTCTAAAAACAGATTTGCTACAGCAGCAGTAACCAAACACCAGTCAAAGGACCAGTACCATTTAGTGGCCCAAGGGGTACTAAGGACAATACAATCCTATATAGATATTATTCTAGAAATTAGCCTACAGGTTGTCTACTTTGAAAAAAAAAAGTATTTTTTTAAATAATAAAGCATGATAATAATATGAATAACATGTATAATTGCATTTTGTTCTGCTTGTTTGCTTATCTGGTCTGTTGAACTTTTATGGAAATGATCTGTGTTTCCGTGTTGGGTACCTGGGTGCTGCGGGTGTCTAAAACCATTCTGACTGTGGTAACATTACAAATTGTTTGTTTGAGGCGATCCAGTTGCACTTGCTCCTCCTCACGTTCACCATAAAAAACAAAGATGAAAAGTATTGGGAGACCCAAAGCCAACTAAACTAGCTCACCTTACTGCACCAAATGTGTTTTCTATGTATGTAGCCGTCTTCATACCGGGGTAATTGCATTCCCGAGCCAAACACCCACCCATCGGTGATTTGATACCGTCTGTTTGATGCACATGTGTGTGTGTGCGTGTTTGTGGTTTCTGGAACACATTACTGCCAGCAAGCCAAACCTGCCTGCGATTGTACTAATAAAGGTCTTATTCCTTCAGCTCGGCCTCAATGGTAGACAACCCCAATTACATAAAACGACTGGAACACGAAGGGGTGGTCTTCCACAACCTCGCTGACACCTGCTTTGAACTTCCACCAACTTCAGAAGGTATTTGCGGAGTGATTACCGTGCAACAGACAGGGTTAAAAAAAAAAAAGAAATGTATTCGCCATATCAGAAAATACCTAAACTGTGATATTGTGCCTGTAAACCTGCAGATCCAATACAGCAATAACAGAGTGGGCTCGTTATAAAAGATGACAGACAAGGTGAGCCTAATAAAATTGACTACATTTGAATGGATGCTTTTGAAAATGGAGGCTGCTGTACGTTTTTACTGTGAAAGAACAGAGTATTGCACAAAGACGAAGTTGGCAGTCTGGTGGAGTCTGAGTGGGTGAGCGCCTTGCTGAGACAGCCCATCAATCAGCCCTTCGAACACCTTTCCCCCCCACTTCCTGTAAGTGCTCTGCGATCCACAGCGGCTGCCAGGGGTCCACAGGAAGCCACAGGGTGAGGATTCAGCAAACCTATTTTTTCCTTTTAATTTGAGCAATTGCTGCAAGTATTGATTCTGCGAGAGCACAATGCAGTAACAGGAGAGGTGGAGAGAGGAGCGACACGGGGGGAGGGCCCGGGCGCCGTTAATGTAGCTCCAACAGAGGAATCAAACGCTCCCTCTTGTTTTAAGAGCTGCTCCACCCCGGCTGCACAAGGCAACGGTGCCGAGCGGGTCGATAGCGCTGATTAAACGGCACATATCCTGGTCATCAATACTATACACACTCTATTTGCGGGGCACCAATGTTCAAGTCGCACTGCTGGCGAAGTGGATAAATACAGCAGAGATGTACAGGAGATGGTTTAGGGCAGCTGTGCAGAGAGCTGAAAGTAAGTAGGATCCCACGGTGAACGGACATACGTAACACGGAAAGCCATCAGACTGGTTCTCATTCCTTAGCGTGCGTGGAAACAACCAGAGAAAGAATCACCTAAATCTTTGCTTAGAAAAAGCTCAAATACAAAATCGCATAGATGTTTCACGCTGAATTAAGGAACCCTAACTATAAAAAAAGTTGACATTTTGAAGCTTATAAATTACTTTGAGGTGTTCACTAATGTGAGCCAAGTCATAAATCATTTTCCTAGTATTTACATGAAGCTTTGAATCTAATCTCAGCAAATCACACCTTCAGGCCTCTAAATCAAAAGATCTCACATCTGAGCCAGGCTGTAGGGTTAGAGACGAGCAGTAAAGGTCCAGTTGCCTTTATTTGCTAAAGCGTTATGAAAATGTCAAATTATAACGAGACTCAAATGATTATGAGAATGACACAAATACTATTTGTCAGATGAAACTTACAGCTGCTTATGAGTCAGTTACTGGTGGGACCTTGTGTCTAAGTGGCTACGGATCACCAGCAAAGACTTTTTCTAAGTTGTAAGACTTGTCATGTAGATGACTTCCCAAAGTTCCTGATATTCCTCATCATCTCAAGTCTCTGAGACAGAAGACTCTTCTGTTGAATCTCTGTTTCAGACCTCAGGAATGACCTCTAACATAAAAACAGGGTCAGCTCAACACACAAGACAACAGAACAATCTCAGATGCTTTCCTGGAAACGATCGTCATGGATCTTCTGGAAAACATTCCAACTAAGGCAAGCGTGCAATAACCTTTGGAGAGAAACTGCCAAATTTCAATCAGTACAGCACAAGTTTTAAAGGCATTGGTCAGACTCAGCATGAAAATGGTAAAATATCAGTTTAACTACACTTTAGCATCTATAAAAAAATAAACTGGGTTCAGTTTTTCATTTTGTTCAGCAGTTTTGTCATAAATCATTATAGAAAATCAAAATTCTCTCCTCTAAACACTGAAAAGCGCTGGTTCTGCACACGTCACTCAAATACGTGTTAGGAGGCACAGCTCCTGCTACTTACTAGGAGATTAGTTGTTTTTTTCTCTAATTTGTGCTCTCAATGCTTACGTATAATCACGTTTACAGCTGCAGCAAAAAGTCAGAGCCATATGTCAGAGTCCTACATGCATTTCTAACTAACGTAGCAACATTAAAGTCATTTACTGTTTGTGAGGAGAATCGTAGCGAGCTGTAAGCACAACGCTAGCTTCAGTCAGACCTGCGTGACCATTACAACACAGATGATGCACAGACTGCAGGCAGGGGCTGGTCAGGGCTGTTCACTCAGAGGTTTGATCTAAAATAATAATCTACATATTCCAACTATAAATCCATCTGGAACCGCTACCGGTCCTTTTGGACTCCTTAAGTCATGTTAGCATGACAGTAGCCGCACGGCTAACAGTGTTAGCTCTGGTAAGGAAAAAATAGGTCATTTGGGAAAGCTACGACACACACAGAGGTTGAATCTTAAAAGATGATCCACGTATTTTAACAACAGATCATCCTGAGAGCAGTAGAACCTTCGTGCCATCCTGGATTACAGCCAAAACAACCACGAGCCCAGTTAACGAGTGACAGCTGTGAGGGGCCGCAGCGTCAGGAAAAGTTATTCTGGTAAGCTATCAATTAATTTTTTCCCAAAGTTATATTAATATATACACGCAGCGGTAAAACTGGGATCACATTGTTTTATTTTTCTGTAGATTATTGAATTATATTGGGACAGATTAATGAAGCTACTCATCAGCTGAGAGGTCTCGGTTGCAGCTTCGAACACAGGAATTAAATATTCAATAAAAGTAAATAAACTGTACCGATTTTAGTTCTGAAGACGTTCATCATTCTCCTCCTCCAGAATAGTTTCGCCAGCGGTGTCCATATCAGCTCACGAGTCTTCTGAGTTAACAGTATCAAACGTGTGCACCTTCGGTTATCCAGCTTGCTGCGTTAGGAGTCAAACTCCGGTTGAACTCTTCGTGTGCGCCAATATCCGTTCTCCTCGTCGTAATCCACGGAAACACAATCTGACCGACTAGCAGAGGTTTCAGAAGCTACATCTGACTGATAAAACATTGTTGTGTGCTATAAAGCTAACGCAGAAATACCGAGCTGCTCACTGTTTTACACTAGAGTTTTCTGAGGAGCTCCTTGTGAAACGTCATCGCTGGCTTAACCTCAGACCAGAAGCCTTACTGTTTTTTCCTGCGCCGTTTAAAAACACTGGATTTTCTTACAAATCCAGCCATTAAAATCCCAAAAAGAAACTGACTTGAGGTTTTAATACATTTTTACACATGTGATTCAAAGGAAATTTGCCTCTGGCCAATATCTTTAAATGTGAAACAAATAGATGAGTTTCCCAGAGTATCCAGCCGACAGGAGCAAACCAAACTTTATAGAGTGTAGAAAAAAGTGAAAAAGTAAAACCTGAAGGACCCAAGTATTTCTGTGTGCAGAAGCTTTAGACTCAACTGGAAAATGGAAATGGAATCTGCTGTAAAAAGCAGAAGTTTGGAATCTGTGAATAAGTTGGTGGTGGAGGTGGAACATGAGTTGAGGAGAAGAGGCTCGCTGCAGGTAATATCCAAACAATGTAGGCTTTGCGAAAATTTATGTGACATTGACCCAATCTGCAAAAATAAATAGAAGCATTTAGCTAGCGTTAGTCTCACCTCCAGCCATGTCTACATAAAAACACATCCGCGGAGGAGAACACTGGGTTTGTTAAAGACATTTTAACTGTGGGATGAGAAATTGCACTTTAAAAAATAACAAAAAAAAAAACACCACCATCATGATCATCATTATCACCACCACCACCATCATCATCATCTTCATCACCATCATCATCACCACCACCATCATCATTATCACCACCCTCAACATCATCACCATCATCATTATCATCACCATCATCATCATCATCATCATCACCACCAACACCATCATCATCAGCATCATCATCACCACCCTCACCATCATCATCACCACCATCATCATCACCAGCATCATCACCATCATCATCATCATCACCACCCTCACCATCATCATCACCACCATCATCATCACCAGCATCACCACCATCATCATCATCATCATCATCATCAGTTTTAGTCAATGTTTTAGTATCATCATCAGCAGCAGCATCAGGTTTGTTACAATTATAACATAAAACAATGTATTTAGACATTATTTTATAAAATAAATTAACAAAGTTTAAAAGTTGAGTTTTACTTCATATTTTTTTTAATTAATTTATTTATTAATATTTTCCAAGGATAAAGCCTCTTGAGATGGAACATCTCATTTTCAAGAGGGTCCTCGATCAAAACAACATGAAAATTGAAAGACAGCAAGACGAGTAGCTAAAAAAATAATAATAATATAAAATAATAATAATAAAAAATAGAAAAACTAAAAAATTAATAAAGAAATGAACAACAAAGGTTATTTTTAAACTTGTATGTGCAAGACTTCATTTTTCAAAAACAACTTACATATTTATTATCAGGCAGATTTTCGGTTGAATTTGTCCATATTTTTATATTTTTCAACAAAACTGTTACTATTGTATTATATTGAAGAGGATTAGGGCAACTGAAAAGAATTTTTTTCTTTTAATTAATAAATATTTTAATACTTTTTTTTCTTAGAATTCAGAGTTTTGACTTTGGAGAAAAAAGTTCTCAAATTCTTTTCCTTTTCTTTTCTTTCCCTTTTCAGTGGCCCTAATCCTCTTCCGTAGTATGAATCATAATATAAAAGGAGACATTTTCATGGTGTAAAAACATAGTAGACATTTTATATGGCCTTAATTATGTTAGTTCAAGCAAATGCATTTAATATTTTTAAATGATCCTGCAGACAAACTTGTGCTCTTAGGCTCTTTATCGTAAAGAAAAATCATCTCAATGCAAACTTAAATCAAGTTAAACAGGCAACACAAATAAAAGACATTTGCTCATTAATATAATGCATCAATCCATGCCAGTGCTTTGGTGAAAGACTTTCACATAAAAACTAGAAATACACCAAACCTTCGGTCGAGAGAAGCGGCGGACATATTTCAAATATTAGATTAATTTCTAACAAAGTCTACGATGTGTAACAGCAAAGAAAAAAATTGCAAAAAGCGTTGCTGCACTTCAACACAAACCTATCCTCCACCACACACTCACACATACGAGCCCTGGACAGTCGATAGTACTACTGCATGATAATCGATTGCCATTTGTAACAGCAGGGTAGGCAAAGAGGTACGATCAGTGCAAATTATTGTCACTGCATGCTGTCGTGCTGTGCAGTCAGCAGGCCTGCATAGCGGAGCAAGATAAATGACAAAAGAGTCGGGGGAGCAAGATAGCAGTTAGTCATACCTGGTAGTGCAGGGGACTCGACGAGGAGGAGGGGGGAGTGGGGCATCGACGGGACGAGAAGCAGAGGAGCAGGAGGGGAAGAAGAGCAAGAAAGGAAATACCAGATTTTATGACATTTAGAGCAAACGCACACCTGAAATTCAGGTTCAGATTTGTGTACTTTTATTTTGAAATTCTTCCACTCCACCGAAACATGGCTAGACTCAAACCCTCCTCGGATCTCGGATGAATTTGTTTTACTCAGCTGTATTTATTCAGGAGAAATGCAATCAAAACCAGAGTAAAGAACAGTCTGGCGATGGAGACACCTCTCAAGAAGTCAGTGGTGTTACATCAAGCATCCACATTGATTTGAAAACAGGGGAAATGGAATGCTCCCATTGATTGGAGATGCTCGGGGTCTTATTAAGCAACTGTGGCTGTCCCTAAAGCAAACGTTGGGGACAACTTACCTAACATCTGACTACACCACATCGATTTACTTCTCTTTCTATGGTGGTTTGCATGCCCCTCCTGCACCGCTCGCTGATCGCAACTCGCAGCGGCGTCCACACTGCAGCTGTAATTTGTGATAGCCGATCAGACGTTCCTGCAGGTCAATACTGCATCTTGTGGAGAAGCCGGGTAATAGGAATAAACATTTCACCTTTGTCTAAACAATCGAGTCGTGTGAATTCCCCCGCAGAGCCCCGGGGACGGTGGGTGGTGCAGCCGGTTAACGGGGGCCCTGTTTTAAATGGTTCTCATACAGAAAAGACCATTGCAAATCAATGGAGAGTCATTTTTACTGTGCTGAGGTAACTCAGGTGATACTTTAATTGATGCACTTGGAAAAGTCCTAAACGAGAGCTTCAGAAATCAATGAAGGAAGTGTTTGGAGTTCATCTCTGCCATAAAGATAAGAAATATGGTGGTAAAACATAAAATATTTTACTTTTATCTCATATTTAACAAACAAATGGTGAAAACTAAGGCCTGGAATATACTTGCTATTTAACGACGCATACACATTAGGGCTGTAACAATATTGGCAATATCGCGATATCGTTGTAGTAAAATGACCACGATATCGTACAGTACGTCTTGAGGTTAAAATAACACTTTTCAATCTGCTCCACTGGAGCATAGCAAAGTAAACTACATAGACCATGATCCTTTGCTTCCACGTCATCGGCTGGTTCGCCAATGGGAGTGCGTGCAGCCCACCCAGCAAAGATAAACAAACATGGAGGATGGAGGCTACAGCGGTGAACGCAGCACGGAGGATTCCAGTCAAAGTATTTTATGTTGTGAGTCTTATTATCGTGAGCCTCCCCACAATATTGCAATAATTATTGTATCGTGAGGTTCATATCGTGACAATATCGTATCGTAAGTTTTGGATATTGTTACAACCCTAATACGCATGTTTAAAATGGCTGCCTTCCGTTGATTTGAAGCATTGTTTGTGCACGTCCCTCGAAATTAACGCGACATGTTTGCACGCTGCAATATACGAGTAACCAGTAGGCGGAGTTGACAAAACGAACTAGACACACTCGCCATGGTGATTCTGTCTCTGGTGTAGAGGTCTTTCATACTATCTACGATACCGCTGCTGTCCTTGTCTCTGCCGTGATCTCAAAATTAACCAGTTACCGATCTCGTCTACCGACGCCATGTTTGTTTTGGTTGTACCCTACAAACCCGGGACTCTGTCCGGTCTGAGTTCTCTACTGTGCCCCCTAGTGGAACACTCCAGTACTACACGCAATGCAGCAGCAAGTATGTAACCAAAGACGTGGCCTGATGTCTGCGTCAACGCGAGGTTAAAAACAAGTATACTCCAAGCCTAATTCTACAAGTAAAGAAATCCCAACAAAACATTTAAACTCAGATTAAATCCTTCCACATAAGTTGGGAAAGTCCCAAACCAAGATCAAGGTGTTTTTCGTGGAGCTAAACTGGTAACAAGCCCTGATATGGCTGCTGTAAAACATGAGGTAACATGACAACATCCAACACCACTCTTTTAATAAGGTGAATGAACTTGAACTGAGAGCACCCAGCTAACTTTAAAACTAACATTGTTAGATGACACATTTTAAAATAAACTAATAGGTTCATTTTCTCCTTTTCTGTAAGATAAAAGGTATTGTTAAAGCTAGCTGAGGTTTGTGGGGATCTTTGACAAGAGGTGAAGGAGATTGCTTTGTAAACTAGCTTAGAATGATTTCTGTTTAAAACTTTGGATCCTTCCATCCTTGAACGAGAAGAAAAATGTTTCCCAGCAAAAACTTCAATCCGCTTTACTAATTACAAGTCTTCAGTAGGAGAGCTAACTTCAAAACGATTCATCAGTTTATCAGGATGGACTGTTAACTTTTTGCTGAGGTGGGAAATGTTGGTATTCAATGCTTTTTGTCACTTTTTTCATCCATGAAATCCTGCTAATTGTGGGAATATTATGACGTTAATGTAAACAATTTTCAATTCTGCTTTTTTACATGATGGAAGTGTAAAAAAACACCTTGCATAGGTGAGTCATTCTGAATGGAATTTTAAAAAGAACTTAACAATATGGATGCAAATTTACTTTTCTGTTGATTTTAATAACTTTAAAGAACTTTTTGGTTGTTAAAAAGTGAAGACTGAAAATCAAGTGGTCAAAAATGGTCACTAGCTCTACAAAGGAGTAAAATAATTCAAAATTCAAATACAATTTCACCTTCCTGATTTTAAAAATGTCAGATTTGGTCAACTAAACTCTGCTTTATGAGTAGACAAGATGTTTAGTGCTTTGGGATCCAACCTACTTCCTTTCCAACAGGTCCAGTTTCACTTCCTGATGGAGACGAATATTATTAGTGAAAGTGTGCTGGCAGGTAGAGCAGAAACGTTTAAAGTCCAGGATAAAAACAAGCAAACTTACGTCCTTCGAGGCACTTTGGTGGAATTCCAGATTGAAACCTAAACTGTACGTAGAGTCTCCCAGTTTAGGGTTTTCCGTCATTATCCCAAAGAAAGAACAGCTACAGACCTTTGACTAGAGCACAGAAAGTGAAGTGACGAGGAGTCGGCTCTACAGTGGATCGAGGAGTCAGCAGAGAATGAAATGAATGTTTGAGTTTATTCCATCTTTTACTCTTAAGTCACACAAAGCAGCGTTCTCCAATCATCACGTAGCTCTTCAGAGACCAGGGCAGGAAATCCTTTCAGAAGAAACTTGAAAAGGTTTGTTCAGGAGAACAGAAGCAGTCAAACTGAGTAAAGGTGGACTGTGGTACACCCATTATCTAAGAGATTCATGATGACCTTTACAAGTTTCTTATGATTCTCAAGGCGTGAGAGGAGATTACATTTCAACCTGCATCTAACAACTTCTAGAGAAACCATTTTCTCTGCATAAATGATCCGTTTTACAGCTAAAAAGGTCAGAGATTCATCCCAAAACCTGTTGGACCGAACTCCTGTGGTCCACCACCTGTATCAAACCAGCTCATGAAGAAGTCGTTCCACGTAGCAGAGGATTTAAAATAACTCATGAAACGTGCCCTCGGGGACGATCAAAGGTCAGTCCAAAGGCTGTGTTTGATGTCCAGACCGCGGCCCGTTAAGGTCTCATGGCCTCGAGTGATTTGCAAAACTGTGGCCGATTTAAAGGGCAAATTACATTTTAATCTCTGTTTTCACAAGAGCAAACGGCAAAGACGACGACGCATCACCAATTAGCAGCTGGGAAGTCATCAGTGAGGGATACTGGGAGGGGAACTGGTAATGCTGCTTATTAATGGGACCAGAAGGCCTGAAGTTAACACTGCAAGGACAGATTTAATAAATATGAATCAGTTTTAATTAAATAACTTTCATGTAGCCTTTATAGAGCAGGTGATAGTACTTTTTGTGTTTGTTTGTTACTAAATATATCACAGACTGCTGGATGGATTTGAATGAAACTCCCAGACAATAATCATTAGATGTCCACCTAGAAATTAACTCATGGAATGAACACAGGTCAAGATGATCGCCACAGCTTACCAAATATTGCAAACACAAAAATGAAGAAAACTCAGTCTTTCAGATGTGTTAGAAGTGAGCCTATGACTGAAGAACTTTATCTAAAACTTAATTTCCCTCAGAGATTTTCAATAATTT
>SSNS01000311.1:737615-785401 GCA_006937985.1 Aphyosemion australe | reverse complement strand
TACTAATAACAATGTAAAAGCGGTTTCCTATAAAACTTCAAATTTATCAAATAAATATTCAAAAGATTCCAGGAATAAAATGATGAAATGTGTCTTCTGCTGATCAAACTCATTTGATCAGTTTTTCATTTGTTTTTTCAATGTTTTCACAAAAAACTAAACTAGTAGAATATAGAAAGTCTGGTGTTAACGCTCAGCCTTATGTATTTATGGTCAGTTCTTGTGTGGAATGGAATTTCTGGTCACAATCATTGATCAGTTTTTCTTTATTCTGGGTAAATTCTATAGTTACTACTGTAAATGCACTGGCTCTAGACCATGCTTTGGAGCTTCTATTACAGAGTTACGCTGTAGCTACGTGTCAGTAAAAGTGTAAAAATCACAAAAGCAACAAGAACTACAAACATAATAGAAAATCAGCACAAATTATGGCCATTATCAAATGGAAAAGAGCAAGCTCACTCTGCAAGACCTCTGGTTATGATTCTCATTCCAGTTGCATTTGATGCACACTGTTAGATTTATAAACTATTTTAATTTAAAAAGTAGCACTGATCATGTCTCCGCTGCTCCTGTAAACAACAAAGCACTTTCTCCTGCTGCTGCAGCTCCATTAGTTTCATTTACTATTTTCTGTACTGTTCTAAATGTAATAGTTGTTAACCGTCTCCCATTTCTTCTTCCCTCTGTGTAGGGAGAAGGAAGACCAGCCCGTCATCATGGCCTGGCAGGCACAAGCAGAACTGATCAGGACCAACACATCCACCTCCTTGCTTGATCACAGCAGGCAAGGAACCAGGAAGCAGCCCCGAGAAGGGAGGAGATGAAGTAGGATGCTACACTCAATCAGTCCTTGGCTGCTCTGATGGTTGATTGAGTGCATGTGTTTATTTTCATCTATCAACAAAAAGCAGCGAAGAAAAGAGAAGTTTATATCAAATGAGAATCTGGTGTGACCACCCTCCATAAAATCTGCTGGAAATTCAAAATAAAGTTAGATAAAAACTGGAAAAGATAATTGCAGTATTTGGTAAAATAGTCACGTGCTTAATTACAATCAGGGTCCGAAACTAACTTTTTGATAGATGCTAAAATCTACCGGCCAAGCATATTTTTTACCGGCCAAAATTTAAAATTATTTATATCTACCCTAAAGCATGTTATTCTATAATATGGTATTATTTTTGATCCAAACAGAGAGGAGTGACAACATAATTAAAACATCATTAATAAGAAAAACAACTTTTTGGTCATTTCTGATTTTTTATTTTTTTACTTTTTAAAAATGTTTTTAATGAACTCTTTTATTGAAATCTAGTAAGACTCCTTGTTTTCTCTGTCCATGAAATCTGTCCTGCTTCTGACAGTCTTTGTGCAACAGCATTACAGCCTTTGGGTCATAGTCCCACAAAAACATGAATAGGTAACAGCGTCGCCGCCATATTGGATGGGTCCCTCATGCTCTGAACCCAACTGGAGTTGCAGGGTGAGCTACTATGCCTGTTTTTTCTACAGCCTAAAGTTGCAACAACCGGCTCACTATTGAAAACAGATCACGTGGGACTTTTCTGAGACTTTTGTAGCCTCCCTGATGGGAGTTTAGATTTTCATTTATTTTATTTTATTGTGTTTTAATTATCATGCCATACCATGTGTCTGATTTTGTGAAAAAGCTTGATAAAATGTGTTTTTTTGTTGGATAAGCACCTACCTCAGTACAAATAAATGCACTGGGGGCGAATGGAGACCCATCTAAGATGGCGGCCGGCCACTACGGCAGCACCCGTCCACGGGGCGTCTACGTCTATGTCTGTGGTCCCTGATCTCTGGAGAACACAGCTACACCATGAGAATATCTTGTAATGATAAGAACAAATAGAAGTTTTCTTATTTGTCTGTTCGGTTAAGTGAGGTGAGTTATGAGTGACCTGGAAGTGTTTGTGGGCACATCGGCGTGCATGTATCTGTTAAGCTAACAGATTAAAAGAGTGCCGTCTCCTCAAGATATAAAGAGTGTCGTTATTGAAGAACACACACATACAAAACGCAACATATCTGAAAGTATGTCAGGGCTTATATTGGACCTCCAGTCAGTCCTATGACAAATGAATTGTTACGGTTCTTCTCCCTAGCGTACTGGCAGCAAACGGTGCAGCTCATTTGCGCATATTCTGGTTCATAATGTAGCCACTGTTCGCCATGTTTCATTGCATCTTCTGGTTGCCACTGTTCCTGGTGGTTTTTCTTCCAGTTCCACGAGTTTTCGTTTTGAAGGCTGGCTGACTCCAGTTAAAAACTTCCACATTTCGCCGCTAGTTTTAACACGAAGCTAACCGCTACCTTGATAAACAGTGAATGGGATAGGCGGAAATGACGTATGGTGCGGCGCTCACGTTTCACGTTCGCCTGTGTACGTCACATGCAGGCGGTAGAGGAGCGTCACAGAAATCCATCGAAGAGGACTGATAAACATAACTCATTTGGTGTAAACATTTACTCGCCATGTGGCGGATGGCGCTCCAAATTTTACTTGCCAAGTGGAGCAATTTACTCGCATTTGGCGAGTGGCGACTGTTAATTTCGGACCCTGATTACAAGGCTCCGTTCCTTCTATATTCATCTTTAATGATACTTTTTATTACTCATGGTGTGGAGGTTTGGGGTAATGCTATAAAAAACATTACATTTATTTCAAAAGAGAGAAACCAGAACAGTTCACAATTTAGGTTTTTGGGAGCGCACAGGCTCAATGTTTTGGAGGGGGGGCTCTAAGTCCATTTTGCCTTGAGCCCCCAAATGCCTTGAACTGGCCCTGGGTGTGGGACTGAGCTTTGAAGGTCATCTGAATTGTTTCAAATATGTAAATAATACATGCTTATAGATTGTTGCTTTATGCCTTTTCATTTTCAAGCACTTTGTTTAGTTTTCTTGTTTGACTGTTTTCCATCCTGTCTTTCTCTGATCTTTCTGCATCTCCTCTCAATCCTCCAGAAAAACCGCTTCCAGGCTTTCTGAGTTTTTCACCTCATAAACTACTTCTGAACTAAGCAGCTCAAAGGGTGTGCCGCAGCCACGGCAGAGAAGTGAAATAACCAAAGCACAGCAGTTCAGGGATCTGCACCGCAAAAAGAGCAAAATGCGCACTGCACGCCGCAGCAGTGAGGTGATGTCACCGGGGCACGCAGAGATGAGGTCCGCTGAGGCAGAGCGCA
Source organism: Aphyosemion australe (assembly GCA_006937985.1). Lineage (NCBI taxonomy): Eukaryota > Metazoa > Chordata > Actinopteri > Cyprinodontiformes > Nothobranchiidae > Aphyosemion > Aphyosemion australe. The sequence continues at coordinate 782,189 of SSNS01000311.1, read as the reverse complement.
TCAAGCATTAATAAAAGAGAAAGTACCAGTATATGAGCGACATGAACGATCGCGTGTTAAGTATTTTCTTTTGGTGACGTGACTTTGAGAATGTTACTGAGGTCGCGGCGCACGCAGGAAGCGGCACTGGAATGCATGAGCGCTCAGCGGTCTCTGTCCTCTCTGCTCAAAAGAAGTCCTGGTGCGCTGAGAGTCCATATAAATAATGTCATATCGAAACTGGACCTTTTTTTCAGGCTCCCCCGTAATTAGAACCCCAAAGAAAACCCACTAATTAATTCCTGGTTAAAAATGCGTTGTAATCTCTTATATATACAGTCTTTGGTTGTAATGCGCGTTACTGAAGTTTGTACCAAGTAAAATATTCTGAGCTCTGCTGAGGCAGAGCGCGTCAGGCGTGTTAATGATTTACCTTTGTGACTTTAAGAATGTTGCTGGGGCTGTGCGCAGGTCAGCAAGAAGCATCTGGAGCGCATGAACAATCGGTGCTCTCCGTACCTGAGGAGACGCTGGAGTGAGCGCAAGAGAGGCGCACAGACTTGGAAAAACACGGTGGATTAACTCCACATGTAAAATAAAGTATTTTAATTGATTATTTTAGTGGTGTGTGTGTGTGTGTGTCGTGCCTGGTAGCTTAGTCAGTTAATAAATGTTTTTCTGTTGGACCTGTTTTATTCCCCTTCCTTGGGCTGCTCACATGGGCCCTTAGTGGGCGTGGGCCCCTGGGCCCATGCCCATAATACCCATTGGTTAATCCGGCCTTGCACATACACATGGAATAGAATGCAGTACAAGACAAATGGGATATATATATATATATATATATATATATATATATATATATATATATATATAAATTAAACTGATATTTTTTAAACCAGCATGGCTGTATTTTGTAAAAAGTAAAGAAAATGTTCTAATTTAACTGGTTGTATGACTTTAACAGGAGATATAAATGCCCCATGCTGTTTTGACACTTAGTGATGTGATTAATATTACCTTATTAGCGGTACTATTCGATTACCATGGGAGGGTTTTCCTTTGTGACGATCCTAGTGTAACTGTGTGGTTTTCAGTGAAAGGAATGTGAAAATCCCCCTTTAGCGTGATCTTTGGTTTATATTATACTCACCGGTGTTTTAGTCTAATATGGTGACTGATGATTCTCATGGTGCCATTTCCTAACTGCTGAATGTTAGCTTAAAGGCATAACTCAGCAGGATTTTACACTAATTTCTGTTTATCTGCTTGAAGTGGAGTTTTATTAGTGCTAGGGTGTTCCTGAAGGAAAGAGTAAGCAGAATAATCTCAGTTTAGAGAATCAGTGAAGACTTGTCATGCTTGTGTCAAGCTAACAGCTACAAGGCCCATTCAGCAGCTAAATGTCCTCCATCTAAATAACAATCTTTAAACTTACATAGTCAACCCTCCTCGCCTAAGAAGCAGCCACAGTGATGCTCCATCTCCACCGCCATGCCAGCTGTGGCGTCTGAAGCGGCAGCCAGCTTGTTGTTTACACAGCATCGATCTTCCCTGAGATCCACGTGACACCGGAACCCCCCAGCTGCAGACCCGGAAACCGCAGATTCAGGCCGACTGCAGACTCAGGCCGACTGCAGACTCAGGCTTCTATTGTTTTTGAGACAGCTCCAGCTGATGCCACCCCTCCTCCGTGTGTGAATCGGTGACAGATATGCTTGCTTCCTTCAGGACTGGTAGGTTGACATAACCGTCATAATTACAAATGCTTTTTTAATTGCTCGAGTAGTTATATGCTTTGTGTGGGTTAGGCTAGATTATACTATCAAGCTCAAGCTATTTATAAAGAATGGACCTGGAGGGAATGCTGGAGGTTGTTGCCTTTTTGAGTGGGCCAGTAGCTGCAATACTTACTCTGAACTGCATGGCGCTAAAGAGTCATGGATCTCACACACGGGGGCTTTAAGAGAAAAAGTCATATGTCCTCTATGATTTAACTGTACACAAACTGACACAGCATTTGCTCTAGAACTGACCCCAGTGCAGCTAGCCGTTAGCTTGACCCTGTCACCCCGCCAAACTGACATTGTTCTGACTGCTATCCACTGCAGATAAGATGCTGACTGTTAATGAGTACCCCACAAAACCCAGCTTAAAGAAAAACAATCAATCATTTCAACAGAACAGAACAAATGTTACAACAAAAGCAGTTTGAACAGCAAAGTCAATTTTTAAAAGAACATAGATTCAAGGACGCTTTAAAAAATCATTCCTTTAAATCAAAAATACAATTTGGAACGATCCTGTTATGTTTCCACTTTTTGTTCTATTATAAGTCCTACAAGATGCAATTCCAGTCAAAAATCAGTATTAAACCAAGCAGCTGTTTTTAATAAGTCTGATGTGTTTACCTGATCATATTTCCATCTACATCACCAAAAGTTGCATACAGAATTAGCCTTTCGCTGAGCCCCGCCCCCCTTAGTTACTGTTACCAACTCCGACAATAAGTGGATCAAATACTGCAGCTCCGCAGATTTCCGCGATGGAAAGAAGTAGACAGATGCGTGTCAGCGACATTTTTTGGAGCAATTCCTCCTCAATATCATCCAGATCGAGGCAAAAGGGTTACAGTATGCAGTGGAGGGATACATTAATGTCGGCTCCGCTGAGCGAAGCGTAGCAGGGAACAAGGAGTTTGGAGTTTGAGAGAAGGTCTGGCGTGGATCCGAGGAGCAGTGGCGGCGATGCGGTGTCCCTGTGAGCTGTCAGATGATCTGAGCTGCAGGCAGCTCTAACGGAGAAAAGCTCCCGGCGCTCTGCATCGCTCAGTTGATCATCTCAGCTGAGTCTGTTTATAAAATGTAACTTTTTATGCCCGTGTTTACTTTCATTTTCCATATAGTTCCCAGCCGGAGCTCGGCATTAATTCATCACGTGATCATGACACCACCCGCTGTTGCGCCAAGGCTTAATGTGCGTTTATAAGACACACGGTTGAGGTAATATTACGCTGATTTGTCGGCACAGTGTGTCTAATAAAGGGTCGTCTTGGATAGTCTGGGAGGCGGACCTCCGCCCAGCCGCAGGCGGGGGGAGCACTCATGCTTGGCTGTTGCTGGTTGAGCTCAATGAGGAGGTTCTGGAGGGAAACGAAGGAGACACGACTACTATCGAGGCTAATGCTTAGTATAAATTAGGCTTAGCTTCATCATCTTGTTTAGAATTGTCGGATAGAAACGGTTGCTATGATGTGTGATTGGACAATAGCCGTTCTGGGGCGGGGCTGGCGAAAGGCTAATTATCTGCAGCTGTTTATTTACTTACTCAGCAAACAGGTAAATAATTATGCTACTAGAAGACAAAGGATTTAGATGTATTGGCACAGTGTTTTCTTTTTTCATTAAGGACATAAAATAACACTGTTATTGCAATAAACTTCCTGTGAACTTAGGTGGAGCTGGTTATTCTTCAGCGGACTGAACACACCTCCTTGACATAAATGTGACTTTTCCAGCAGTTAGTGAGAGGCATGAACATAAATACCGAGTTGTCTCTAGTAAAGAAATTTCTACGACTGTCGAACATCACAGAAAGCCGCGTCAGGCCTAAAGTTCAGCTCGCCTCCAACCAGACGGCTTCTGCTTCCTAAAACATTCAGGATACACGACTTCACTCACAAACACACATGTTACATTTACTAATAGATTCACATCAACAGTCTTTATCAGATCAGTTATTTGGTGTTAGTACCATCAGACTTACTGAGAGTCATGTGGTCCTGAACATGAATATTAATGCACTCCTTCCAAGTTCCTTCAGAGAGAGATGTCACACAGTTTGTGCTTCTGTACAGGAATCTGCTGCGTCTACGTTAGCTCTCGGTCGCCCTCGTCTCCATAGAGGTAGTTGTTGGTGCCGGCTGGCTGGACGTATTCATCAGTTTTGTCCCAGTCTGAGACCCAGCCTCCCCCCGCTCCGTTGGGGTCTGACGCCGGGTTCATGGCTCCGTAGCCCGCTCCGCCACTCGTACGGTACAGTTCCTCTGTCTCATTTGCAAGCTCGTCCTCATCCAGGATGCCACATTTCTCCACGCTGAGCTCCTCTGGCTCGGCCCATGATTGTTTCTCTCCAGAAGCAAAGATTCCTTCAGTGCACAAAAGGAAAATTAATTACATGATTAAATTAGTGCAGAAACTAAGTGTAAAGAACTTGTTTTCTTGAATTGATTCCATTGAAATCAGCATAAATAGTTTAGTAAATGTGATGATTTACAAACCATAGAATAAAACTCCTCCATAATGAACAAGTGAGGCGATGAGGAATACACCCTGCCACTCCTCTCGTGTCTGTTTAAATACAGACAAAAAGTGTGTTAGGAGAATAAAATCATTCTTCTTGTATGAGGAAGTGTTCTGTAGTGAGTCTGGTGATAGGTCTGCTGTATGATCATGATGAGAGACCTCTTAAAGCACCAACATCAGCTCAGAAAGTCACCTTGTTTTTTGTCATGGTTCCAACTATTAGTGGACAAACCATCCCAGACAGAGTGCCCACACCGTTAGAAATGCCCATGAGGATGCTAGCGTACCGCGGTGCGATGTCCAGGTGGTTCACATTAAAGCCTAAAGAGGAAACACACCATTACTTTGTGGGTTAAATTTAGACATTTATTACTAATTTAAAGTTACAATATTAAAATTATGTGTTGCAAAGAATATGTTTGTTTTTTTTCACCTGAAATGGCAAAACCAGAGAAACCTACGGCCAGGACCAGAAACGTGATGGCAACACCTTTAGTGTGTGAGAAGCCAACTACCAGCAGGAGAGTCGCCTCCATCCCAAATCCTGGTGCACATAAACGTACACAAACAACATCTCAGGTGTCAATGTGAAATGTTTATTTGAAGTTTGTCATCTGTTTGGTTTTAATCCTGTAATAAAGGCAGCTTTATTCAGCTTGCTGTGTGCTCAATGCTCGCTTCTCTTTTCATTTTGGTTTTATTATGATGATGCAGTTTTAAAATAAAGGCAGAGCTTCTGCTTCACACTTAAGTCACTGTTTGCCTCATCTGAGCTGTGGTGTTTTCACAGCACTCACTTATGCCCACATGACTGAGAACTCAAGGATGTGAAACTTTGCTAAAATTAGTTTTAGGTGAATCAAAGTCATAAGTGATCTCAGGTCACTTAGCATAAAACGATAAAGACTTGTCTTGGTCAGCACTTGGTAACAGTTTCCACCTCTCTTAACCTTTTGGTTAAGTTCACTCGTTTTTTCAACACATTTGCAGTGGTGTCTAGTATAAATGAATGCTTCTGTTGCAGGAAGTAAAAATTAGCCAGAGCAGAAGATTAGAGTCTTATTTCCTGATATTCTGACATCTCGTCTCTGATTGGCTAACAGCAACATGACTCAACCACTGACTCTGTTTGCTCTGCAATGTTGATGTTTTATCTCAACAAATAACACAAGCCTGGAGGAGTTCTGCTGTGTGGTGGAGATGCTAATGCTAATGGTTAGCTTCTAGTAGTCAAGACGTGCTCTGCTCTGTCCTGGACGCTAAACCAACAAAAGTCTTTCCAAGTTGCAGGCCAAGATGGGTAGGTCCATGAATGTTAATTTTCACTGTGATGTAGATCTGAGTGGCTTTTCCAATTCAGAGATTTCCCCGTCTTATTGCTATCGGCAGCTAATGCAGGAAATAGGGGTGGACCATTTTCTTGATTAGTCAACATGTGAAACTCAGAGTGATCGATAAAAAAAAGTAAAAAATGGCTTCTTAGTAAACCTGGTCTTTAAAATTGAAGCTGCAATGGCAAATATGCAAAAAGCTAGCTTTTAAAACAAACACAGTGGCAGAACTTTCAACCCTCCCGTTGGCTATTGTCCCTAGGCCCCTGACATGAGAACGCTCACTGCCACAGTAAAGGAGAGAGCACTAAATACCAGTAACAGATTTCTAGGTTCAAATGACTTTTGTTTTCCACGACTTCAAATGGTGTTTTTATTTTTGGGACTTGTAGTTTTTTTAGACATTGAATTCATGACAATGAATTTTTATTCTGTGAAATTATATATTTGAATTTTGTTTTTACTTAAAATACACCAGAAAATTTTCATCCATAAAAATTCAACTGCAGAATTTCATCTTCAAAAATTCTACAACAGAATTTCAACAGCAAAAATTCATCAAATGAGGTGACCTGATGAACCAAGCCAAAGTAATCATCCCTTGATCAAGTCGACGCCTCACTGGTGTCACATGATCAGAGAAGTGTCATTTTATTTGCTAAAAGCCACTCGACTCGATCGAGTGACGGGTGCTTTGGCTTGGATCACCAGGAAGTCGCCTCAGTTGTTGTTGAATTTTTAAAGATGAAATTCTGCAGTTGAATTTTTACAGGAAAAAAATGTAGTTGGTGTACTTTAAGTGAAAACAATTCAAATACATAATTTCACAGAAAAAAATTTCAATGTCATAAATTCATTGTCTAAAATAAGTCATATTCTGGTGAGACTGTATTTCTTCCATATAGCAGCCGGTTGTTTCTCCTGCTCTGATATTATTGAGCGGAGAACCTCTCACACCAGCGGTGTTCTGCTGCTAAATGCACGAGTGCGTAATGAGTGGAGGACCCAGGGAAGTGCAGAAGTGCAGCGGTTCGGTGAAACAGACAACCGGATGGTCCAATCGTTGGTTCTGGACTGAGTCGTGTTATTGGCTGAGGTTTTTGAACAAATGCAAGAAAACCACTTCATTAATTTTTGGGTTTTATTTTTATCTCCACAATATATTTATAGCTATACAATGTTAAAGGAATGCTTGGCAGTTTTGGCTTGTTTTTACCATATCCATACCATACCAGTTTATTTCTAGAGCACATTTAAAAACACAGCATGACAGCTGACCAAAGTGCTGTACAAAGACAAAAGTAAAACAGTGAGTCAGATAACAACAGGAGCAACAATAAAACACAACGCAATAAATAAAGAAAAATCAGCAATGGGTAAACGCCATGTCATAAAAATATGTCTTTAATGCTAATTTAAAACGAGGGAGGGAGGGGGCCTGCCTGACAGAGAGGGGGAGTGCATTCCAGAGAGTGGGGGCTGCAGACATGAAAGCCCACTCACCCCGCGATTTATATTTCATAGGTGGAATACATAGCAACAACCGGTCAGCTGACCTCAGAGCCCGTTTCGGCACGTAAGGAGTAATCAAATCGGAAAGGTACCCTGGGGCGGAGCCATTCAAAATCTTAAAAACAAAAGTCAGGATTTGAACTTGACACGAAAATTTACAGGTAACCAGTGCAGACGTGCCAGGACAGGAGTGATGTGACTACGCCTGCTAGTATTAGTCAAGAACCTGGCTGCAGCGTTCTGGACTACCTGTAGGCGACTCAAAGCCGAAGCAGGGACACCAAAGAGGATAGAATTTGCGTAATCTAAACGGGAGGTAATTAAAGCATGTATAACAGATTCCAAGTGCGGCCGCTTCAGGATCGGTTTTAGACGAACTAAGCGATGCAGCTGGAAGAAACAGGACTTAACCACAGCATTAATGGGAACCATTGAGAGGCCTGCATCCAGTTTGACCTCAAGGCTGGTCACACACTGTTTAGGGCTGAACATGAGAACAGAAGGGACAGAAGAAGAGTGAGAGTGACTACGGGGATCCATAAGAATAACTTCTGACTTAAGCTCATTTAGTTTCAGAAAGTTATCAGCTAACCAACCCCTCACCTCAGCTAAGCATGTGTCAAGGAGTGAGAGGGCATTCGAGTCATTCATGGTCAGGTAGATCTGACAATCATCTGCATAAATATGATACCCCAAGCCATATTTCTCCAGGATTTTACCCAAGGGGAGGATATAAATTGAAAAGAGAAGAGGCCCGAGAACAGAACCTTGTGGTACTCCCCTAGGGAGTGAGAGACATGGAGATGAGTAGCCATTAATCTTGACCCTGAAAGTTCTGTCAGATAAGTAAGAGCAGAACCACTCCAACGCAGTGCCACTAATACCTACCCACTAGCACCTCCTAGTGTTCGTTAGCGAAAGCAAAAGTGAAACTTATCTCCTCGCTGTGCGTTCGTCTTTTTAACGCCTTAATCTAACTGCTGAAACATCTCCTCAGCCTTCATTAGTGTCTACAGGAGCGGTTCATCACTAAATCAAACAAATCAGCTGTGTTCATGATCTAAAACATGCAGGAAGCAGACTGCAGCACCAGGTATGCCAGCTGAATTTTTTCTAAGTCCAGCAGGTGGTGGCCCGCCACTCTGAAATTGCAAGTGCGATACTCTGGCCACAGAGGGCGGTGGGGGTCTGAGTGACATTTCATTAACCCTGTAAAGGGTCATTTTAGCACATACTGGCTCAAGAAAAGGATTTAAAATATGAAAAAGTTGCATAGTATGTCTTTAAAGGAGCTATGTGGGATATTCATCGAAATCATGGTAAAAATTGCGACTCTTTAGCGCCATGCAGTTCAGAGTAAGTATTGCAGCTACGGTGGCCCACTCAAAAAGGCAACAACTCCAGCATTCACTCCAGCCATCTGGTTCGTTTTTTTATAAAAAGCATGAGATTGATTTATTTCCAGTCTCTGTAGCCTAACCCACACAAAGCATATAACTACTCCACCAGTTAAAAAACATTTTTTAATGAGTGTTCAGTCATAATGCATAATGCCAAGCGTAGCCCCCCCCTCCCCCGACGAGACGAGACGAAACACTGCTGTTAGCTGTTATATCAACCTACCAGTCCTGAAGGAAGTTAGCATAGCTGCCACCGATTCACACACGGAGGAGGGAAGGCATCAGCTGTGGCGTCCGGTGTCATGTGGATCAAAGCAGCGGAGTAAACAAGAGTCTGCCGGTTAGCCATCAGCTGATCGTGGCACACTGTGTGCGCCGCAGTGAAGATCGAGATGGAGCTAACATCAACCACTGGCTGTTTAGCGATCGGATAGCCGATGAGGTTTGGCTGGAGCCGGGGACACGCTGTGGAAATAAAGTACCGGTAACTAATGCTAATGTGGCTACCGGCTAGCGGACCACCGCTGAAGCGTGTTGGGAGAGACACGGCAGGCTGCGGTAAGAGAGGAGGCTTTAATAGAAGGAACTTTCTTGAAGAAGGACTTTGGAACTGATACGTTGGGACCGGATTGGGAGCTTTATTATGAAGAAAAGAAATGATCAGCTTGAGGTGAGTCATAAACAACACTTGGAGGCTGGTGTCTAGCTGTTGCGGGCGGGGTTCTCATCATATGCAGCTGCTGAGTGTTGGAAATCAATAAGACCTGACATATTTGATGTGTCTTTTGATTTCATTGTTTGTTATTCAAACTAACAAAGTTACAGCAACGGTGTAGCAGCTAGTCTCGTCTCTTCTTAGTTGCATTGTCAGACGTCATGCTTCCATGGCGCACTGCTGCCCTCTGCTGTTTCTTTCAGGTTACAGTCATAGTGCAAACGCGTAACTCAGAACTCGTATGTCCCTAAATAGCTACCGTATTTCAAGATGGAGGATGACCATGGAGCGTCGACCACAATTTATGTATTAAAAATGTAAAATTTGAAGCTGAGAGGAATATTTAGAATTGATGTTGGTGAGAAATATTAATGAAAAAGGACAAGTTTGTGCACTGGATGCACAGAATTTGGTAGTAAACAGGTTCAAATATTACACACTGGGGCTTTAAGAGGCAGGAAAAAACATTTTTAAGCTAGATTGTTTTGCAGATTTGCCATTGCAGCTTTAAAGGTAGAACACCAGATATTCCTGTAAACGGGCACCAAACACTTGTGTGTTACGTTTTTATCCTTACCTCCACAGTTCATAAGTTTTCTGACATTAGTGGTGGTCATGATCTGGTTAGAGCGCAAATAGTCAGCGATTTGGCCTCCGATGGGCACAATGATGGTCATGACCAGATGGGGTAGAGCTGACACTATGCCAACCTAGACATGTAAGAGAAAACACCCATTATCAGGGAGGTAGCAGCGAGGTCATTCATTTTAAAGAGGAGCAGACTAAAGTGGCGTTACCTTGCTAATCTCAAATCCAAAAACTTCCTCAAAATAGGCCGGCTGGCTGATGAGGAGCAGGTAGAAGGTCCAGCTTCTGCAGAAATTGGCTACAATGATGGCGTAGACGGGCATGGAGGTGAAGAAGGCCTTCCATGGTGTATTAAATTTCTACAAGTCAAACATAAGAGTTTCAATTATCTCATTTTACTAAACTAACCAAATACACGATCAGTATGTTGCACCATGAGCTCGGTGAGAAGGCGCTAGAGTGGGACGTTTTTTAGTTCATCAGGGTTTCTAAATCTGCTGCTGTCAGTGTGATAAGCTGTTATTTCTGCATGACTCAGCCTGTTCTTGTGTGCATTTTCTCTACACTTTGTTTAAACGTTGATGCAATGATATAAAGTACAGGCCTGAGATCTGCTGCATATCACCCAAATCTGCCTTAGCTGACCGTTACTGAGTGCTGGGCGGACTCGCCGATGCTCTCCTCGATATATTTTCTCTCCTCCTCTGTGATGGTGGGGTGTGCCGCCGGACTCTCGTATGAAACCAGGATCCAGAAGCAGTACCAGAGGATACCAAAACTTCCTGGTGCACAAGAAACATAAACAAATGCATAAATAAAAGCTGAACGTGATGGAGCTGTTATAAGAAAACAGGCTTAGACGGTTGAAAAAGGGAGTCAGTCGGAGAACAGATAAATGTAATCAACAGTAGCTTCATGCGATTATCCCGCCTGAGTCATACGTTTGTGCAACTATGACTTCTTGGAAGTTTCACAAAAACTCAAATGGTTTTCACTCAGCGCTTTTATGATCATGTTTATTATTCAGAAAACAAATATAGCTTCCTTTTTTTTCTTGTTTAAATTTTCAAATTATTTCCATTAGAATTTTTATCTGGTTTTAAAGGCTGAATATGGAACAATTTAATAAAAAGTTATATTTAAAAAAATAATAATATCTCCATGGGGTGTTTAGAGGTGTGCAGAGTGAATGTTCAGTATTTCCTTTAAAAGCTATAGTTTAATTAAAAAATAATCAAATATTTAATTTGACGGGCACGACACTGGGTTTATGTTTACATCTACCAGCCAATAGAGGGCACCGTTGCAGGTTTCCAAATACGGTAAACAGTCCGCTCAGCACAGCAAGGCTGGCTCTGTGGAAAATGGCTGACTGAATCGGGAGCACGAACACCAAAGTGACATCTAGTGTGTGGAGGTTGTAGTTGCAACAACAGAACAAGGGTTCCAGTTGTCGCGATGCCAGGTTCACATACATGAAGTGACCAGCCAGCACCATGTCCAGTGACAACTTAAACTCACTTAACTCTAATATTATTACTTTACTTTCTGAAGTAACTCATGCATGTTTTAGACAGTTTGGGGAACAGAACAAACCACAGAATCTAGACTCAAACTAGAAGCTGTGAGGTGACCGTTTAAACCACTGCACCACAGTGTCAGCTGAGCTCAGGACTATAAGATATAAACTTTATTTCTGTCTGTTTGATGCACCTTTTCCCTTTTAATATACAGTATTTTCTACAAATTTCCTTTAGAAATTACTCATTTAAAAAAGCATCATCAAGGTCTCTAAGCCCAGCTACAGCCAAACAGGCCCAGACCAGGTGCTGTTTGATTTTTCTCCTAACATTCTCTAAAATCTCACTTGGTCACTTTTCCACAAACTTCCACAAGTAGGTCTTTAGATAAAAGACAACACTGACAGGTTCCCATTGAAAACCTTGCATGGATTTATTTTAAACCAACTAATCGTGCCCCTCTCAGGGATCAACTGTAAATAAATGCATTTAAATAAGAGTCATTTTTATAATATTTTGTTTGATTTAATGATTTTTACATATTTGTCTTCTTTCAAAATCAAAAGATGTTTTTGGTCAAATGTACAGAAGAATAATTCGTTATAAAAAACCATTTAAGCTCTTCTGTAAATCATATGTGGGAAATCCGTTTCTATTTACGGTCCCTGCCTGTTGCGCTTTTCCGGTCCTTGTGGTTTTTATTTAGTATCAGCTGTGTTTCTGTGGTGTGTCTGCACAAGCAGTTATTTTCATGTGCATGTCTAAACTTTTTAATCCTGCATCTGATTTGTGCAGTACACCCAGGTGTGATTATTTCACTAAAATTAAACCAGTTTTAAACACATTTCCTGAGTTTGAATCCATCTGACTGAAGGTTTAGATGGAAGTCGGTGCAGACCCAAAGGTGTTTTACCGTAGACGTAGAAGACAGACGACCACCCTGAGTACTGGACCAGGATCCCAGCTAAAGGCATGGCGATCACAGCTCCTGCATATGAGCCTTGAAAAGGAAAAACATCTGGTTTACTACATTGTTACATAGTTCATGTCAAATAAAGACAAAATGCACAAAAATATCTGTAGTTAACTGATTAACATAGTTTTTACTTACCAAGCTAATGATCTGAGCTCTAATGTTTGGGTTAATGTTCCTGAACTCACCACAGAAGGCCGTTGTGGCCAGCCGGCTTCTTTCAAGAGGAGGAGCCCATTTAGCCCAAATTCCATGACAGGCTGGATATGAAACCCCCTGTAGGTCAGGACCAGACTTCATGATTAAAACTCTACAATGTATATTTGTAGTGTTTGTAACCAGAAATGCTAATTCTCATGTAGGAGGAGAATAACACACCTCTACGAGTCCTTGGAATACTCTCACGAGGATAACACATCCGAAGTGTATCCGTGCTGCTGTAGGGATCAGCATGTTCAGGCAGGATGTCGCCACGACAGCAAAGCCAAAAACCCTGAAACAATAATAAAAAGAAGAGATATGATACTCAGAATAAATCGTTATTTTGATTATAATACGCTTTAAGGAGAATAAGCAGACCTGTTTGCTGCAAACTTTTGGCAGATGAACCCTCCAGGGATCTGGGTGACGATGTATCCCCAGAAAAAGGAGCCATGGATCATTCCCACTGTTTCTGGATCCCAGCTGAACTGAGCTTCCTGTTTGGGATAGAGAGGGAAAAGGATGCACTGGAAAGACATTTGACCTAACGCTGCAATTTATAATAATAATATTAATAATAATAATAATAATAATAATAATAATAATATATGATAATAATATATGATATTATTATTATTATTATTATTATTATTATTATTATTATTATTATTATTATTATTATTATTATTAATAATAATTTGAATAACATTAAAAACAGGCTCTGATGGTGGACTTTGAGTTAAATTCTCAGTGAACAGTGACACCTACAGAAAAACCATCAGTACTTCACATTAAGAATCACTATGAAGGTCTGTAATTATATTTTATTCTCTTAGTTTTGCTTTTCCCGTTCTTGACAGTTTATTTAGGTCAATCCTGGTGTTATTACAGTAATTTTGGATGACACTGTTGACTGAACAACTTTAACATTAATAACGCTTGCACAGGTATGACAGACAGCCTTCCTCTACACTGTAAAAAGTCCAACTTTCATTTTTTGGGATGACAAAGTATTTTCAGTTATAATGACTTTAAGATTTGAGTTTCACACCTTTGTGACAATATTTTAAGTCAGTCCAGCAAAACAAGGTAGTTGTGTGTTCCAACACCACTTAGTAAGCTATTAGTACTTATATATCTCATTTGTCATCCATAACAAGCCAAAATTCTGCTCACTTAATGTTTTTCTGTTGTGAAAATGCAGGAAAGCCAACTTTTGGAATTGGAATCCTCATCAGAGGCTCAGTTTGCTGCAGGGAGCAGGAGGTTGCACGGGTAAGTCTGAACTCTCCTTCAACTGAACTTAAATAAGGAGCAAAACAACAAGTATACTCTTTTGTGATAGCATAAAACGTTTCCCCTTATTGGAATTCTCACAGCAATACTTGATGCCAAGTAATTGCAAAAAAGGAAATCTGACATTTAAAAGAAACTTTTTGTTCAGTCAGTTCTAGAAGGTTCATGTTGTGGCTTTGTGTCAGAACGTTTTGGAGAACCTGATGAAACTGAGGCGTCGCTGATGAAACACTCATCAAATTTACAACTGTTTTGTACAAAGAGGCTTTTTCTTGTTAAAAACCTGGAAGTACACAAGTGGTTTACATTGTTGGAAAATGTTCAGAAGTCCTAAAACTCCAAAGAGATGCAGCCACATCTGACCCTGTTGAGTCACCACTCACCACTATGACCTCCTTGTTGTCTCTGAAGGTGGTGTGGCTGTTGACCATGCTGACGATGGCCACGCCCAGGTTGCACCTGATACCAAAGGAGATGCAGAAGCCAATTCCGGAGAGGATGGCAATAATGTAGCGCCTGGGCAGGCCAAAGCACGTGCAGTCCACCACAGGTAGCTCTTTCTCCTGCACCAGCTCAGGCCGGCCCTCGGCCGACAGCTCGATGGTTTCACCATTTTCCTGCTTCTTTTCTAGAACTCTGAAAGAAGAAAGTCTGGGTGAGCTTCCAGCACATCTTTGACTCCTGCAGATGTTTTTACAGATAGCATAGCTTGAAGCAGAAATATAGATTTTTTTAGGCAATGATGCATTCAGAATTGGTGTGTGTGTGTGTGTGTGTGTGTGTGTGTGTGTGTGTGTGTGTGTGTGGCTTCTCTCTGAAATTATTTACAATGAGTGAGGAGGACCCCAGGCCTGAAGGCCCTGAAAAAAAGAATAAAAAAATCTGGAATTTTTTCTCAAAGAGCACCATCTAGAGGCAGAAATAATGTGTTGCACCTTAAGCTCCTCTATCTACTTCCATGATTACAGCTGGAAGCAACACCCCTTGTTTCGTTTGTGTGACTGACGTCTGTACATGCTGAGTGGCGCTCATTTAAAATGCTTGGGGCTCTACAGGAAGAGGGTCGGACTTAGCAAAATGAAATTGACATACATTATATAACACTACAGAGTAAAACTATCACTTTTATGGATTTCTAAAAATTCCTTATAATCCCAGAAACGGGGAAACTTCAGATTGTGGTTGACGTATGACTCTGTCCACACAAGCCTCTGAAATCAGCTCTAACCTGTCCTCAGGGGGTTACTTTAGTGTGGATTTTTGTTTACTCATCTCCAGTCAGACCTGACCAACAGTGAGGGAGAAGAGTTCAACTAACACAGATGTGATTACTGTTCATCTCCTCTTCTTGCTGCTTGGTGAAGGTGTAGCGATAAGTGAACTTCTTCAGGCTTCCTGTCTAACAACAAGCATGAAGTAATAAACACACCATGGGCAGGGCTGAGTTCTTACATCACTATGGAGTCATTTTTCCATGCTGTAAGTGAATCTGTTGTGGTGAAGAAGACAACAAGCTGCAGTTTTAATGCATCACTGGTGAATGTGGTAGCATTAAATCCCCATCTATCTGCTGCCCGCTAGATTGATACTTTGGTCATTTCTTGTTTTGTTAAAAGATGGAGTTTGTTTAATCTACACGTAAAGGGAAATCCATCATGTTCAGATTGATGAAAGTGTTTAAAATAGCTAAAGATTCTACTAGAATCCAGAAGTCCCATCCTGCTAGTGGTTGGTTCCAGCACAAGATTTAAGCCCCACCCCTCCATGTAAACACATGACCAAAAAAGTAAAAATTACATAAAAAAATTTTTTCCTGTTGATTCATGTAACTTTTGCCTTTTGTTGAATTTTCACACTTTCTTTTTTTAAATGTGTATCAAACACCATTATAATCTGCAGGTGAGCAGAAAGGACTTCCAGACCCATCTCTGACCTGGCTCCATAATCCAAAAATGGCCGCACCTGTACACAGGATATCATGGTTGCACTCCTCAACGACAGAAAATGTCAGAGACACTTAGTCTATTGTTTTTTTATATTTTTATTACAGAATCAAGAATATAGATTATTTCTGCAAGACTGAATTTAACTTCTGCTACAAATGCAAAAAAACTTCAAAGAAAAACCAACCACCGATGTCTTCACTCTCCAGGCTTTCTCAAGTTCTTCTTTGAGGACCTGGTACTTCTCTAGTTTCTCAAGTTCCTTTTTCCTGATGTTGCATCACTTGGTGTTGCCACGTCAACCACAACAGCTGTCCTCTGTTGTTTGTCCACCACCACAAAGTCTGGTTGGTTCTTCATCACCATTTTGTCGGTCTGGATCTGAAAGTCCCACAGGACCTTGGCTCGCTCGTTCTCTACCACCTTAGAGGGTGTTTCCCACTTTGACCTTGGGGCTTCCAGTCCAGACTCTGCACAGATGTTCCTGAACACTATGCCAGCCACTTGGTTGTAGCGTTCCATGTACGCTTTCCCTGCCAGCATCTTACACCCTGCAGTTATGTGGTGGATTGTCTCAGGGGCCTCTCTGCATAGCCTACACCTTGGGTCTTGTCTGGTGTGGTAGATCTTGGCCTCTGTTGCTCTGGTGTTCAGGGCCTGTTCCTGTGCAGCCATGATGAGTGCCTCTGTGCTGTCCTTCAGATCAGCTCTTTCTAGCCATTAATAGGATTTCTTGATATCAGCCACTTCAGTTATCTGTCGGTGGTACATCCCATGTAGGGGTTTGTCCTCCCATGATGGTATTTCCAGCACCTCCTCTTCTGTTCACCATTGTCTGAGACATTCACTGAGCATGTCATCTGTTGGGGCCTTGTCCTTGATGTATTTATGGATCTTGGATGTTTCATCCTGGACAGTGGCTCTCACACTCACTAGTCCTCGGCCTCCTTCCTTATGGCTAGTGTACAGTCTCAGGGTGCTGGACTTGGGATGGAACCCTCCATGCATGGTTAGGAGCTTCCGTGTCTTAACATCTGTGGTCTGTATTTCTTCCTTTGGCCATCTTATTATTCCTGCAGGATATTTGATTACTGGCAGGGCGTAGCTGTTTATTGCCTTGATCTTGTTCTTGCCATTGAGGTGACTTCTTAGGAATTGCCTTATTCGTTGTAGGTATTTGGCTGTGGCCCCTTTCCTAGCGGCTTCATCAAGGTTGCCATTTGATTGTGGGATACCAAGGTACTTGTAGCTGTCCTCAATGTCTGCTATTGTTCCTTCTGGGAGTGAGACCCCTTCTGTGTGGACTACCTTCCCTTTCTTTTTCACCATCCAACCACACTTCTCAAGTCCGAATGACATTCCCATATCAGTGCTGTAGATCCTGGTGGTGTGGATCAGCGAGTCAATGTCTTGCTCACTCTTGGCGTACAGATTTATGTCATCCATGTAGAGTAGGTGGCTGATTGTGGTTCCATTCTTGAGTCAGTTTCCATAGCCAGTCTTGTTGATTATTTGGCTGAGAGGGTTCAGACCTATGCAGAACAGCAGTGGGGATAGGTCATCTCCTTGGTATATGCCACATTTGATGGAGACTTGTGCAACTGGCTTGCAATTGGCCTCAAGGGTAGTTTTCCACAGCTCCATTGAGTTTGCAATGAAGGCTCTCAGACTCATGTTGATGTTGTACAGCTCCAAGCATTCAATGATCCATGAGTGCGGCACTTATTCGTAGGCTTTCTTGTAGTCAATCCAGGCTGTGCACAGGTTTATATATATATATATGGTAAGTCCCATTAGTCATCATCACACACTGGTGAAATTACATCTCCGCATTTGACCCATCCCCATTGTGGGGAGCGGTGAGCTGCAGCTGTGGCCGCGCTCGGGAACTATTTGATGGTTTAACCCCCCAATCCAACCCCTTAATACTGAGTGTCAAGCGAGGAGGCATTGGGTCCCATTTTTCAAAGTCTTTGGTATGACCCAACTGGGATTTGAACCCCAATCTCCCAGTCCCAGGGCGGACACTCATACCACTAGGCCACTGAGCTGGTCTTAAAATTCATTAAATTACATTCAGCTAGTTGTGCTCTAAGTTTGACCAGAACTCAGGTCTCTGATGTTTCAGAGATTCTCACATCCTACTGAGCCACCTCACCTCAGCACCTGAGTCAGGTCTGAACACATGCTGACAGCGAGCACTCTGATTGGCTATGGCACCTCCATCATACCCCTTTCTGAGCTGTTCTGCAGCCGATTCCTGTATCAGATTGTGCAAAGTTTACTTTAATACCATGCAGACCAAATAAGTGATGGTCCTAATATATCCCAGGACCCGCCAGTTGATGACCACGGCTCTACAGCAGTGGTGTCAAAATTGTCAAGTTGGAGGTAGTCATGGGTCACAAAATTTTTATTTTTTAATTAAAAAAATGCAGAAATTAATAATAATTTTACATATATATTTAAAAGTTTGCATTCATATCAACAGCCTGTGCTGATGTACCAAATTCAGCAGAATCATCTAAGGGCCGGAACGGGCCCCCGGGCCACTCTGTGGATACACCTGCTCTGACATAAAACACACGTTCATTAGATAAAAACAAGCTCGTGATGATTTGAAGTGTTGAATCTTCTTTAAATTTCCTACAGCAATAAACTGACTTAGAAATATTTAAAACACACTTTTGATTTGATCTGTATTTGATGAGCAAGAACTCTAAAGAAAGCACGCTGACAGAGATACGTCTTTTACCCTTTAAATAATCATCATCAGTAACCTCAAACCATCAAAATCCTGTTAAAGGAAATGTCGCTGGTTTGTTTTTAGTCATAAAACACTGATAACATTACATTTTAAATGTTTCCGTCACAAATCAGTGTGTGACATTCACAAAAACCCTTCACTGGATCAAACAA
This sequence comes from Aphyosemion australe, assembly GCA_006937985.1. Taxonomy (NCBI): domain Eukaryota; kingdom Metazoa; phylum Chordata; class Actinopteri; order Cyprinodontiformes; family Nothobranchiidae; genus Aphyosemion; species Aphyosemion australe. The sequence continues at coordinate 763,508 of SSNS01000311.1, read as the reverse complement.
ACCTCCTCTCTTATTTACTGTAGGTGAGCATTCAGGGCTGTCAACCATTTTCTCCAGCGATGAAGTATTAATGATCCTCTACGTTAAATTATTAATAGGATATCTCTGACTCTCAGTCTATTTTTGTCAGGGCGTGCCTCTCTTCCTTCTTCCTGTCTCCTCTTCATCGTCTTCACCCTGCCTTTTTACCAGCAGCTCCCCTGACTCACGTCATCTCACACACATTTACTTCTTTAACACCAATTTATCTGAGGATTTTCCTTGTTAGGGTTTTTTTTTATTTGTTTGCGTGTGACTTTTTATCTCTGACCCCAGAAATACGGGAAATCCGACGTAATCCTGAAAAGCTAGCTGGATTTCCTCCCATTACTCCTGTTACAACTGGAGACAAAAGCCTGAACAAAGATGATTTTGCAGAATATTAAACAAGCTAAAAAAAGATTATTATTTAGAATCTAATGAGCTAAACTAGCGTTGAAAGTTAATCCCTTAATTTATACGTCAAGGATGGATGTTAAAGCAGTTGAGCTAATTCAGAGTTTAGCAGCTTGGAATAACTGATTGGATAAAAGAGAGTCAACCAACTTCTGCAAACTGAAAGGATAAAATGACGTTAAGAGGCCATGTTGGACAGGTGCAAGCCCTGGAGTCACATCATTTTTACATGATGTGATTGTTTTCCAAATAGTAAAAGGTTTGCACAAAGAAAAAACTAAAATATTGTGTCATATTCAGTTTTAAGCATCAATGAGAGCACTTTTGTCTGGATCTTGAAATTTGATGCATGGAAACAAGTGATGCACACAGTAAAGACTGTGAGTAAACTAAAGGAGCTCAAGATCAACTGCTGAGCTGGAGCACATCAAAGTTGAAGATTCGCCTCAAAGCGACCTCCTCCTCCTCCTCTGGATGCTGCATTCAGAGGACGGGAGCTGTTGGGTGTAACTCAGCCTCAGAGGGAACACCTCAGAGCACGTGCACCTAACGGAAACGACAGCTTACAGCTTTCTGCCGTGTGGTCCGAGTGGTCTAATCCTGGTTGTTAGATGCCCTGTAAGATGAGGGGGGAGGGAGGCACACAGTGACGGGCTACTTATGGGGGAGAGAGAGCCCAGGTGAACATCCTGCAGGGATTTACGCAGGCCAACAGCTTGAAGAGAGAGGCTATTTGTGGAGAGGATTTAAGTGTTGAGACGGTGCATCAAATCCCACGAGAGAGAAAGGGGACTCCATCAATACCTGCTGGTCCTCACATCACTCCACTGATTTCTATTGAGACATGCCAACAGGATCAGCCTCAGAGGGATGGGAGGTGGTAAAAAGTAGCCCCAAAATTCCACAGTAGGTTAAAAATGGTCTAGACCCATCATCATCGTCACAAGATCAAAATCTTCTAAAAACAAACTTTTTCCTGACCTAAAAAACCAGAAACGCCTCTTTCTAATGGAAAACTCTTCCAGAGATTCTGTCCACTGACAAACGGGGAGAAAGTATAAAAAGTAACAAAAATACATCATCAGCCAAAGCCTGTTTTACATTCCAGGGTTGAAATGGAAAAATAATCCAACTTCTCTGAAGGTCGATAGCGTAAAAGCGCAGCAGAAACTGATCCAGCTATTGATCCAGGCTTCAGCTTACACTGACGGGACACATTTGGACTCAAATGAAATTTAATTCTGTTTTTTTGTCCCCAGCAAGTAAATCAGGACACTTACAGTTTCGCTGGACCGTTCATGTTTTGGTTTCAAAGCCTTTATAACTTAGTCATTTATAGTTTTAATCACACTGAAGATGCAGATGTGGCAGATTATCATCCAGGCCTGGGAACATCTCGATCTTCTCGACACCTTTCAGCTGCAGCCTAGCTCTACCTTTACATGCACAGATGACGTGTAACTTATCCCAATAAGAATATTTGACATACCCGTAGACTTTCCCGAGAGTCTTTGCTGCCGCGCTCTTGAACCTGTCCGGCCGGATCTCCATCCTGACGACTCCAGGACCGGAACACCGAGGACTCCTCGCGCGCCCCTGCGAGAGCGCACAGCTTTGGGCTTTTCCCTCACAGATCCAGAGTCAGCTCCACTGATTGTCCCGCGGTTTACAGATAACTTCTAACCAGACGAGTTAACATTTTCAGCCCCAGTTTGAAACGCAGGATCCTGAACATTTAACGCGTCTTTGGGTAACTTCCGGCAGGATTCATGGCCAAACGGTGCCTCTGGCCTTGGTCCTGAAAGAGATTACAGCTGCCGGCGCGCTAATCTCTACAAGTGTGTGTGGAGTGGAAGGTAGATGTCACTTCCTTCCACGCAGAGCAGCAGGCTTTGTTTTAAGCACCGACTGTTCAGGAGGAGGCTATTCTCGGAGCGCAGCAGCCCTGCAGGGAGAGTCCGAGTAAACACCCAAGCGGTGAAAGATGGAGGGCTTTAATGTGGCAAAAGACAATATCCTTAAAATAATCTGGGAAAATTTGAGTTTACTCAAAACTAAATAGAAATTTCTAGATTCTGTGCGACTTTTGTGACACAAAAAGACTCAAACATTGACCTTAAATGTGCAACAAGAACCTAAAGGAGTTTTATTTTGCTTTTTTTAAATAAATATGAATTAATAAAGTTGCTCTGGTCATTTTAAGGATGCACAAAACCGCCTAAAATAATCCAGAATTTTAAAGTTATAATTTATCCAGTTTCAGCCTTTGCTGAAATAACTACCGGATAAATCTTTGATCTTTTGATGTGCAGAAGTCTAGTTTTGCGGGTTGCTGCAAAAATACACAAAGACACTGATTTATGCTGAAACTCAAACACAAAGGGACACATTGTAATGATTGAACTGAACACGTGTGTTATTAGGATCAACTAAGAGGAGTAGCTAAATGCTGAGGGGAAAAAGTCAGAGAATTTTTGTTTTTCAGGATTTCTACCTTTCTTCATTATTTTTAGTTGTTTTCTTGATATTTCAACTGTTATCTTGACATTCCTGCTTTTTCCCTAATAATAGAATTTTGAGTTTCGACTTTATGCCGTGTCTTCCTCTGGAGCACTAATACACCATCATATATTTAATTATTGAGGTTGTTTTCATAAAAACAATATTTTCTTGACTCAGAAACAACCTGCTACAGGCTGGATCCTCCCACATTATGAAAACACTAATTTCTCATCCTAAAATGAATCTTTTTAAATACAAATAAACAGAACAGAAAAAATCCACATGAAAAAATATGTGAAAGGGTTAATAATTTCAGCTTTTAGTCTTCCTAAAACATTCTCTGCTTATAGTTTGTGTTTCAGATATTTGAAATAATCTGATGTCATGGAAGCAAAATCTTAAAAGTGATCAGTGTCAAAGTCTCAGTGGCACCTTTTTTGCAGTAAATATTCAACCCTTCAGATTTATTTCTGACCTCTCAAACAAAACCTCACAGACGGATTAGTGACAAATGAGTTTATTATTAAAACCTTTTAGTCTACAGTAATGTTCTCAAACAACTAAAAACAAAACAGAGCATCATATTTTTGACATTAAGGCCCTAGAATATATGAAATGTTTTAATGCATAAGTGTATTTTGTTGTGTTTTATTATGTTTAAGGATGTGAGTCCTCCCTCTGCTGGCCGCTTATTGTTTCTGCAGCTCAGGTGTTCTGTTAGTTAGTTTCTGCCCCTAGTGGTCACGCTGAACCTTTATGTCTCAGTAAAATCTGATATTTCAAAACATTTGACACAATTATTATGTAAATAAGGGACTATTTTCATAGTGATAATGCCCAGATTGTCCTCTCCCCGGCTATTTCTGCCAGCTACTCCATTGGGATTATAGATATAATCTCTCTAGCTGTCCTGAGTTTACCCAGAGTGGCCCTCTTTAGAAAGACATGCCTGAACAACCTGTCCCCTTTAACCACCACCTTAGGGTGGCAGAGGAGTTAAGTACCTGCCCTGCAACCAGAGGGTTGCAGGTTTGAGCCCTGCTCAGCCTGCTGCAGTTGTTGTGTCCTTGGGCAAAACATTTCACCCACATTGCCTGCTGGTGGTGGTCAGAGGGACCGGTGGTGACTGTATTCTTGCTCGCTTCTGTCAGTGTAGCTCATCATCACCAGTGTGTGAATGTGTGTGTGAGTGGATGAATGACTGTTTGTGTTGTAAAGTGCCTTGGGGGGCTGTATAACCCTAGATGGCTCTATACATTTGCCTTATTGTAGTGGAGGAGTTTGAGTGTCCTAATGATCCTAATGTATATACATGAAACATATATGATTGATAGATGTTTGCAGCAGATGTAGGAAAGAGCTGAGTGGTTGAAGATCTAATCTGAAGTGTGCATAAAGTTATTTCTGTACAAATATTAGAAATAACAAAATCAGCACATTTAACAGCTATTTTCTCTTGCGGGCCATTATATCAGATGCAACCTTTCTCCAAATCCTGAGCTGATATAGTTCTCAGAGAGCGAGAGGAGAGGAAGATTGGAGGGAAGGGCATGGCAGAGGGGGGAGGGGAGAGACAGGGGGGAACAGAAATAATGGACGGCGTGTCTGAGAGGGAGCCATAACCAGATTTCAGCGCGCACGTTGCACTGGAGTCAGCAGAGGTGTGGAAATACACGGGAGGGTCCATGGAGTCTGTGGTTACATCTGCACACAGAGACGCCAGAAAAGCTTTAGATGCAGAAAGCTGCAGGAAAAAAAACCTTCAAAGTTGTTTGCTGACAACATTCTACATGTTTTTAAACTCAAGCTAAACTGAATAATTTACTAATGTCTCCTGAAAGACGTAAACTGGTGTTATAAAATCAGACGAGAATCCCCTTCCAGCAGGGGAGGCTCCAGGAGTTTGTGAAAGGGGTAAGATGGGAACCAATAGACACATTTCTAGAAGGGGGAAAATTGACCGGGAGATACGATGACCTGTTCTGACCTGTGTCTCCATGCAAATTCAGCCCTTTCATGACCAGAAGAATCTCTGTGAGACAACAAAGCCCTGTGAATTACGTAGTTTTGGGGGATTTCTGCTGTGTTCTTTGGTGTTGGAAGTTTAGAAATGGTGATTTTAAAGAATGCTGCTTAGTTTCTTTTCCTTCCATTCTGCTTCACCAGAAACGCTTCTAATTTTACAAATGCTGGTTGTTTTGAGCGACATCTGTTGATGTCACTTCCTACCAAGTTACAACAAATCATCATGAGTTAACCACAAGTTCCTCTCAGCGTCCCGACCGGGCCATCTCTAAGGACCTACCCCAGCTCAGGTAGTCCGTTGGTCTTTTCGGTCGGCCCGCTGACGTGGAGACACGGCCATGCCGTAAAGTTTCAGTGAAGGTTCCCTGAAGTTCCGATAGTGGAAACAGCCTAAAGAAGATCTTAGAACGGTAACATCATCTAAAGTCGTAACAGGAGTTTGTTTTATGATTCTGCTTTTGCACCTAAATGTTTCAGGTCAGCAAACAAATCCCAAATATAACAAAATGTAGTTTTTAAATGATGATTTCATTTATTAAGGTCAATAATCCAAACTAACTTGGTGCCATGTGCAAAAGTAATTGACCCCTAAACTTAACTGGTTGTAACAGCAGCTATAATCAGGCGTTTATGATAACTAGAGGAATGTTGGCCCACATAACTGTTCTAATTCAGCCACATTAGAGGGTTTTCAAGCATGACCGGCCCATTTAAGGTCAAAGGTCAGACTGTTCTGCTAGAGATCAGACCTCCACCAGTTACAGCAGATGGTCCAGGTTCTGAAGCAGCAGAGCAGTCCCAGACCATGTCGGGCTGTCTGATGGAGTAACCATTGAACTGCCAGGCCCTCTCTTTGGTGCACCTAGCTACTTTAAAATGAAACAAAGCCTTTTTCCCGCTCTGACTCAGTCACAGACCTGGATCGTTGTTGAGCTGGGTGTGCAGGTATTGCTGTTTGGTGTAGAACTTGTTGTAGATACAGTACACTGCAGCCATCAAAGCAAACGTCCCGAGGGATGCAGCGATGAAAAGGCCGATCTTATCGTTGTCTTTGTCACCGAGAGCATCTGAGGCACGACACACAATAAAATACATTCGTTACGCAAAAGTTACTGGTTTCATTCAACAGACTGTAATTACTTGTTCTATAGAGGAGTGGCTGATTATAGACGTACGTGTCCGTCTAGCATTGAGATGGGTGGTATCATCCTTTATGAGGAGGTCTCGTATGTGTGCAGGAGGTGGAGGAGGTGCTGCAGGGTCCTGATGGATGCCGATCTCCTGCTTGGACTGGAAAGTGCTCTGTGAGCTGCTCAGTGGAAATATCAGCAGCAGACTCAGAGCTGCCAGGGACCCCATGAGGATCATCCACTGGAACAAAAACATTAAAAACAAAGATGTATCTCAATTTAACTGAGTCGGAATAGTTTCAAAAGCTTCTGCTCGCACGCGTTTCCTCTGGTTGATGTGATTTATCACATAAATTATCCTGATGTCCACGTCATTCAGCCTTCTTACCCTAATTGTAACAGATCTCACCTGGTTTTGCTCTAATTTCTCTAACTCTGTGATCTACAAAGTCAAATGTAACATTTTAAATCAATGAGGTGTGTTTTACCTGAGGCTGGAGCGAGGATGCCGTTTGTCTCCTGGTTGGGCGTTGTCCGCTCTGTCTCTCCAGCTGACTGAAGTGAGACCGGATCCAAGACGACTGAAGTCCCCAGACACACAATTAGATCTGAGACACCTGAGGAGTCCGCCGTGTAAGCGTTTAACAAGAAGACAACAGATGGTGCACTCGAGGCTTGTCTTTGGGTGTGAATCTGATGAAAGACAAGGCTGTGGTTTTGTCCAGTCGTTGTACCTGGGCACACTGGTTCAGGGTGGGATTTACAAGTGAGAAAAGTGGTCAGGTGGAGAACAAAAGCGAGAAGAACCAGGTCTAAAGGACCTAGAGCAGATGGAATAGGATCTGAAAGGTGTGTCATGAACAAAATGAATAAAAATCCACCAAAGATCACCAAGTTTAGCTCTTTGTGACTCATCTTGTTGGAGCTAAAATATTATTTATCAAATCCTTTTTTTCATAGAGAAATGAAATTGTGTTTTTGTCTCAATCTAGTGGTAACAAAGTGTATGAGATCCCTATTATAACAATTATCGTTAGGTTTTGCATCAAACCAGTGCTGATTAAGCCCATCTATTTTACAGATTATACAATATTTTCATCTTTTGATTTTCTGCACACAACCATTTAATCTGGATTCTAATCCCTTTAATAATCTGATATTCGATCCTCTGAGTGTTCTGGTCTCCTTCCCATAACGGAGTATTCCATGAAACTCTTTCCACATAAAGCTGGGTCAGAGAAGCGGATGGCCTCTGTGTTCTGGTTTCAGCCCACCTGCACTTGTTTTCACAGACACGAGACGATGTGGAGTCTTCAAGGCGGAGGGACTCTGATACTGACCTGCACTCACATCAGTCCACGTGCAGGCTTCATTTCAGCGCTGCAGATGTTTTCCTTGGCCCCACTCCGGATGTGCTGCAGTTTCCCAAACAGATAGTGGTAGATAGAGCACAGAGATCACAGCAGGTAACAGGTGCCTTTTGTTTGGGAACATGGGATCAGAATGCTCTGGTGGCATCGGGAAATTTTTAACGGCTCAAGCAAAAACTCACTAAAATCACTGAACCTTTGCTCTATAATCTGTTTAACTACAGACTGTCCAACTTATTTGTAATGAACTTAAAAATAATTAAAACACTACGTAAAACTTTATTAAAAAGCGTTAAAACAAGACAGAAACTCTACATCTACACCAAAATCAACTGTTTCATAATTCTAAACACACTGGAATGCTTCAACACTGTTCTCTCAAAGGCACTCAGAATACAAACAGCATTCACATTTGTGGTCAGTTCATTTTGACTGTAAACAACTGATAAAACAACTAACCCACTGAGTCTGTAGACAGAACAGTCCCATAACCTCAGCTGGTTCAGGAAGCAGGTCACTACTCTTCTATTACAAAAGGATTCAAGCTAATTCCTAATTTACAAAATGCAGAACATCACATTTATATATATTACATTTACATTATGAACATATTTACATGGGAACTTTTTGATTCAGTGGTGCATGGCTAATGCTGAGTGTCAATAAGAGAACCAAATCCTGATTCCATTAAAGAGACAACTTTCTAATTAATATTCATAATAATCTGCAGAGACCTTCAGTAACAGATCAGATTACAACAGAGACTGAGTGTTTTTCCCCAGTGATCAACACTGATGTGCTTTCATTTAGCAGCAGCAGCACTTTAGGGCTTGAAACCGAGAAATGGAATAAAATTCAACAGGAAATGGTCTTTTTTTCTTAAATAAATGACACATTTTAGATCATTTTCACAGAAAAAAATCTTTGGCAGTCTTAAAAATACCCAAAATGACCTTTATAAAAGTAGAGCAGTCTGACCACTGCCTGACAATCCTTTGACATTTGTTGAGCCGTTTCTGGCAGCGTCTCTGAAAACTTCATCCTACATGTAACTGTTATAAAAAGCTCCAGCTTGGTGTGATTCAGTTCAAAGCATCCGCTTTCATTAGATATAAAGTAGCCCTTTGTTCAGTTCCTGGGTTAGGTCTGCTCAGACGGTTGGTGTGATTATAAACCTGCCCTCTGAACGCTGTAACAGTGAAAATAAAACATGCTGCAGAATAAAAGTGTGACAATTAGGGATGCATCAATATCGATATCAGCCAATGTTAGGTCATTTTTTAACATATCGGTATCGGTCCGATAAGTAGGACCGGGTCAATGCTAACTGCTATTTTTTTTTACGTTGTTGCCGTTTGTGTATCTGTTTCAGAGGGTGAGGGGGTGATAATACTCGTGTGACAGTAAAGGTAATCATCTCAGAAACGTAAATGTGTGGTGTGTATATGGGGGTGGGGTGGCAAGAATACGGGGATACAATACATATCTCAGTACCAGAGAGGATACGATATATCGATACTAAATATCAGACAATATTTGCAATTTTTTTGACTGAACTTAATTGAAAAACTCAAGTCAGCGCATCTAAAACACATCCAGTGTCATCGCGAGATCTTGTCCCAACAGAATGAAGGTGGTAAAACTGCTGCCACCTAGCAGTCGGACTTTGAACTGCCCCACAAAAAAGAAATAAAGTAAACGTTTGCATGCAAATCCTCAATAAAAAAGCTGTACACTGCGTTTATATATCGACTGAATAACACGAAATTTTGAGATATTTCTGTGTATCGTTATTTTCTTGCATCCTACTTATATTATTGTAATATCGGTAAATGTCAGTTATTGGATATAAAAGCGATTTTAATATCGATATCGGCGTACGTTTACACATCGGTGCATCCCTGGTGACAATACAACCAGAAGTTCTAGGATGCTGAAGATAACCAGACGTGATAAAAAAGATGATTACATCTATAGACAGAACTTTTTTGGAGTTTCCATACAGAATGTTTTTGTTCCTTGTTTTTCATTTGACAAACTTTTTAAAAGCTGTGCAAACGATAATTAAAATATGACAATAATAATAATAATAATGGATTGGATTTATATAGCACTCAAAGTGCTTTCCATTATTCACGCACTGCTGGTGATGGTGAGCTACTATGTAGCCATAGCCGCCCTGGGGCAGTCTGACAATTTGTGCCATCGGCCCCTCTGACCACCGCCAACACAGGCAAGTCAGGTGAAGTGTCTTGCCCAATGGCACAACAGCAGAATACTTCACCTCCTGAGCTACTGCTGCCCCACTATCCTCTGGATATGCATAAGTTAAATAAAAGTAGGGGGAAGGTTTTTAAATATTAAAAATAGAAGCTTCTGATTCACACTTGTGGTAAACGTTGTTGGATAATTTAAACGTCTTTTTAAAAAATGGCCCATTCATCTTTTATCTGCACTCTCGTTGTCCAGTGTTCAGGAAGCAGAAGCAGGGAACCCGTTCCCGTTGTCCAGCTCTGACATGGGAGTCTCGTCTGTGTTGACGATGCTGTAGTGACCCGTCTCTGTGTCCCTGTGTGTCCGACGTCTCCTGTCCTGCACAACAGAGTGGATCAACCCCACTGGGACAGGAATCATGGCAAAAACGATCAGTAACGACAGAACAGCCAGCGCCCAGCCAGGATACGGCAGATGATCCTCAGACGCCTGAAAAGGTGAAAGCAGTTTAATAAATCAAGAAAATTCACTTTTGCATTTCTCATTTATGCATTTTCTTTAAAAGGGATATTCCACCCCAAAGTAAAAAAACTTTTGTTCCCATATTCCCCAGAGTTAGATAATTGGGAAAAATATATTTATACCAACCCAGTCGTTCTCCTGATCCAGCAGTACTCTTTTAGCTTTAGCTTAGCATAAACCAATGAAAGTGAATGGTAACAACTAGCACTGTGTGTGAAAAAGTCATTAAAATGACTCAACGGTGATTCTAACTCTGCTTGGTGACCTCAATAATCATACAGACTAAGTGAAAATATTAACTCAAAGGAATCACAGGCGCCATTTTAGATTTGAGACTACTTTTTGACAAAGCACACTTGTAAGCTTCCGCTAAAAGGTGCAAGGACATGACGCAGCAGCCCAAAGATACCTGCTTCCATAAACACAAATGCACACGTTGTTAGCGAACCGCCATTTGCGTTTATGGAAGCAGCTGTCTTTGGGCGTCATGTCCTTGCACCTTTTGGCGGAAGCTTACAGCGGTGCTTTGTCGTAAAGTAGTCCCAAGTCTAAAATCGCACCTGTGAATCCTTTGAGTTAATTATTATTTTCACTTACAGGCAATATGATTATTAAGGTCACCAAGCAGAATTGGGATCACTATTGAGTCATTTTAATGACTTATTCACACACAAGGCTAGCCATTACCATTCACTTACATTGTTTTATGCTAAGCTAAAGCTAAAGGAGTACTGCCAGACCAGGAGAATGCCTTGGCTGGTTACAAATAGTGTTTTCTTAATTCTCTAACTATGGGGGATATGGGAACAGACAAAATTTTACTTTGGAGTGGAATATCCCTTTAATATAAAGAATTAGGAGTAGAGGAAAAAGCAGGATACAGCCTGTTTGATTATTGTTGTGTTTGTGCACCTATGCGAGGTTTTGAAAATAAAAAAGTTCACTTTAATCAAGGCTCGGCATTTTTTGTAGCCGTCAAGCTGCCAAAACTCTGCTGAACCATTAAACTTTTACATGCACAAACCAAAATGTGTCAAAACCATTTTATGTAATAGTGCTGTCTCAGCAGGAACAAACAGGTGTGATTCTTCTACGTCAGCAAATCTCTCACCGTTTCCTGGTTCCACGCCATGTAAGTTGGTGTTTTTATAAACATGCGGATAATGGTGGCTCCCAGTAGGCCCAGCATGGCCAGCAGGCACACGTATTTCCACAGGTACTTGTAAATGACATACGGACGCCAGCCCAGCATCCCCTCAATGTCATTGAGGAATCTGGGAGAAATAAAAAGCACATGAGGCAGTCATGATGAGTTTAAACATCCCATCAGATACTGAAGATGTGAGCAGAAACCTCACCTGTCAGCTCCATAGAGCCACGACACGCTGAAGGTTTCAAACACAACAACAATGATGAGCGGAAGCGTGGCGGAGTAATCGTCAAACATGGTCACAAAGTAGTTTCCACAGCGCTGCGTGAAGAGGAGGCCGATCAGGAAGCCGATGATGCAGCTGCCAACTGAAACAACAGAGACCAACATGAGCCTTCAGTCTGTGAGACAGATTCCCTCTGGGCTGTTGGAGACTAGTTAGACACAAAAATATGAGAATGTTTTATAAACAGACAGGTCACACGGGGAACGAGACAAAGTTACAAACTGCAACATCTGTGAGATCATTCACATGTTTTGTCACAATAGAGTCACAAAGTGTGTTAAAAGAGCAGTGCGAGACATTTTACTGGATCATTCCTTGCCATGTTGATTGCAATGCTCTTCATATTCCGATGGCAACCACTAAATGAAAGGCTTTGTCAAAAAATAAATGGAAAAATTATGGAGTAATTGTCTGGAATCACAGCTAAGTCTCAACTCTGCCAGCTGGCAAAACTGTGTGTGTGTGTGTGTGTGTGTGTGTGTGTGTGTCTGTGAAGCGAATGGGAGAAGCTTCAGTCCAAGGTAGGTTCTGGAAGTTATGACCAGTTGTCTGAATGCAGTTTGTCCTCTGTCAGATGTTTCCACTTACTCACTCACGCACGCACACACACACACACACACACACGTGTGTGTGTGTCATGAGCCAGCAGAGAAGGAAGAGTCGAGTCAGACTTTGTCGTGGCACTGAGCTGCTGTGATTTTGAAGTTACGAATAAACCAAGAGAGCTAAAAACTGCCCTGATTTTCACCATAAAAATGCCCCACTATAATAGCTAGAATAGTAGTTTTAGGGTTACGTAGGTGTGTTGTGGTAGCAGTTATAGCAGCAAGATGCCAACAAGTCAAAAACATAAGACATAATACTGTAATGTGTTTTGTTGTGTTTAGCACTTGGGCGTTCGATAAGGTCGTGGAAGGGGCTTTATAAATAAATGAATGAAATAACGTTTACGGTTGTTCGACAGTATCCATTGCAACCATCAGATTCAGTGACTCTAGAGGGGAGCTGGGGGAAAGAAGGTTGAACCCTAAACGTTTTTTTAATTCGGTCTCAATTTGCTCTCTCTGTCCTAATTTTTAATTCAGTTTTGTTTCCAACCCCTCTCAAAGTTCCTCACACTTTTTAGCTCATGGAAACTAATGTGAGAAGGGTTCCAGATGCCCACAAACACTCAGGGATTACTTGGAATAGAAAATCTGCAGCGCAAAATTCTTGAACATGCAACATGACGGACTCATACAAGTAATTAAAAACCTGCGTGAACAATTTCAGACATTTTAGAGACACGAACTTTAACAGTTTAATTATGCTCCCTCACTGCTGACCTCAAATTTAAAATTATAATTCCATTTCATCACCAAGTGCCACCTCTCGTCTTTGATGAGGAGTAAGGAAACGTTACTGTAGTAGAGTCAGGAGTTTACTTGTGAGTTTGGTCTTGTTCTTGGCCAGACACTTGAAGCGGTCCCTCAGGGGGGCGAGGATGCCCTCCATGGTACCAAACATGGTGCTGAGACCCAGGTTGAGCAGCATTAGGAAGAACAGGGCCGACCAGAAGGGGCTTCCGGGTAGCAGGGTCATGGCCTCTGTAAAGGCAATGAAAGCCAGGCCCGTTCCCTCAACGCCCTGAACAGCAACAGAACAACCTGGTTTAGTTTCACTGTGCAGCAAAGTAAAGAATAAACCCAGAAGTAAAGTGGAGTTTCTCACCTTCTGCATCTCCTTTTCCAGGTCACAGTCTGTGAAGTTACAAGGTAGCTGGTTTTCATTCTGTTTAAGCCAGAAGGTGTAGTCCTCTAGAGTCACAGAGCCTGGATCAGAGTAGTTGAAGGTGGGCAGCAGGTGTGTGTCCACCACACAGCTGTGCTCCGACAGCTTCTGGACATTCCTGAAACAAGACAACAGACAGTCGTGACTCTCTGAGTTAATGATCAGTGTGTTTGTGTTCTGAGTCGTTTTTCCTCATTGCTGTTAAACACACCTGACTACACACGCCATGACCTTCTCTTTGGCCCTGAACCCAAGCACAGCAAACACCACCAGAGTGGCCAGCACGGACGTGAGGAAGTTAATGAAGGAGACGGTGAAGGCGTCGCGGTGGCAGTTGTTGTTCTTTGGGTTGTATGAGGAGTAGGCAATGATGGAGCCGAACCCCAGGCCCAAAGCGAAGAACACCTGAGTGGCCGCCTGACGCCACACCTGCACATCTGCCCAGATTTCCAGCTGGAAAAGCAGAATTAAAGGTTTATCAGAGGAACATTCACACCTGCCTTGCCTCCTGTCCTACAGCCAGATGTTTTATTGTTGTGTACCTTTGGGTAAAACATGTAGGTGATTCCTTCTAAAGCTCCGTCCAGCAGGAGTCCTCGGATCAGGAAGCAGATCAGCACCACGTAAGGGAAGATGGAGGAGAAATACATCACCTGGAAGATGGAGGGAAACGGCTGTAATTTCTAATCAGCTCCTCATGAAAACACACTTTCCCTCCCAAAAGACAAACTCTGGAACAAGATCATCAGGCTTGGAGACAAATGACATCATTCTAGACGGGGCGTTAATAATTGCTCAAGGCTAATAAACACAAAATTCAGATGTTTTTAAATCAGCCAAGTGAAATCAGACGTGATGCATTCATTCTTATGCAGTGAAAACCGTTGTTGTCGTTCATCTCTAACGATCCACGCTGCTTCGTGTGTCCACCAGTTCGTAGTGCTGATGTTCTTCAGCTGCAGCGTTTATGACCACGTTTAACAAACCACATTTTTGCCTTTTGGAAATGAGTCGCTGTGGAAAAAGGTATAAATATTTACTAACCAACCAGCTTGCTGAACGACCTCTATTTGGAAAAACAGAGTTAACGTCTGACTGATGAGATAATGCGCTACAGCCAAGACCAACGGGGATTGCCGTTACCTAATGTTTGCACAGCCATAACTTACATGGTTTTAACATGAAAATATGTATCTTTACAAATATCACCAGTGAAGCAGGCTCATAATAATGTTGCATAAACAAAGTGAAATTTAGTAGACTGGAACTCTGTTAAAGGAGACATATCATGGAAAACCAGAAAGATGCTAAAGGAGAATTCAGGACAACGGCTCGTCCAGCTGCAAGCTTGCAGAAAAAAAGGATCCAACTCCTCCGATCATCTGATGATCCTCTAACAAAAGGGAAATAGGGTAGAAGACCATCTTTATTTTTAGCCTACATGTGAAACTCTGACTGATCATATTTATATAACAAGTAAAAAGCGTTTCTCAGTGAACTTCCTCTTTAAGACAGCAGCAAACCACTTTGGTCTTGAGTGGGCCCATCTCACCAGTCTTCTTGGACATAAACTGCAGCTTTATTTCTAGCATAAATGTTACAAAACTCAACTAAAATGTCATAAATGTATACAAGTGAATATAAGCTGAAGCATTTGCCTATGTCTTGAATAACAGCATTTTATGCATGCTTGTCTCATCATATCAGAGATATCTGGGGTCACGTGTCATGACAGTTGCTATTTTGTGGTCTGAAGCTGAAAAGTTTGGGAACCACTGCTCTCGACCACCTTACACCGTCTCTGCATCAGCCTGCTGAGGTGCACAGACCTTTAACCCAGACCTGATCATAAAGTTTTCCTCACACAGCGCAGAATAAAATAAAAAACAAAAACACATCACTGGGTTTTAGACATGATGTGGGTCGGCACCCAAGCCCACAGATTCCATTACGTGCGGTACCTGAATTCCAAGCTCAGCATGTGAAAGGGATTTAACCAAAATCCTCACAGAGAACAAGTGGAAGCATGTTTGTCAGTAAGTCAGAGTTTGTAAGATGAATTAAACACTTGTTAAAGCCAAGAACATCCACGATTAAATGCTAAGTACCTTGACGGAGGACTTGATTCCCTTGAACATTCCCAGGCACACGATGGTCCAGGCCAACAGCAGACAGCCGACGATGTACGGATTAAAGGAGCCCGTCTCGTCGATCGAGTTTGTGATGTCCAAAGCTTTGCGGTACCAGAAATACGATGTGGGGGAACTTATCTCACATTCTTTTACTGGAATAAAACAAATAAACAGTTATGTCTCACATACGATGAACAGGTCACACATTCATTTATTTATCTGCTCATAGTTTTGAACTTTAATATTGTTTACCAGTTATATTTCCCTGTTTTGGACACTGTTCCCAAGGTAACGGGTACTGGAACGAGTTCCCGAAATAGTAAAGGCTCCAGGCGAGGATCACGTTGTAGTAGAGCGCCACAAAGAAGCAAACCTGGAAGGTTTTAGTCAGGATTATGTGTTAGAGGAAAAATAATATATAAAAGTGAGGCATCTAAATCACTGAGTGTGCCTTTATCTACATGTACAAACAACAGTTAATCAAAACGGACTGTCTGCTTCAGACTGAATATATAAAGGTGTTTTCAAAGGAAAGATTAAAAGCTTTTAGTAGATTCTTCCCCAACTGCAGGATAAAGAGCAGGAAATTACAGACCGAAATGGCAGTATGCTGAGCCAAAAGGCCTGAGCAAGGCTCTCTGTGCTCTCTCAGTACCATAACCGTAGTTAAGTGAGGAACATCTGCTTACCACACAGCTGGAGTAGCCGATGCCTGAAAGCTTTGGAGAGATGTACTTCCACACTCCGATGCTTCCCTGTCGGATGGCCTGACCGGCTGCCAGCTCCAGGAAGAACAGGGGGATTCCCACAATCAGCATCAGCACGATGTACAGCAGGAGGAAAGCACCTGGGAAGAGTAAACAAGGCTCCATCAGAAAAACAAAGAAAAGACAATAGTGTACTGTTTTCTGCACACTCAGATTTTATATCAAAATAACTTCAACAGTAAAAATGCTGATGACCTGCTCCCCCATCAGGGTAAGAGCTGCATACACTGTCCACCTGTCATTCTGTCTCCTGTAAATGAAACACAAATACTCACCGCCTCCATTCTGGTGGCACAGATATGGAAACCTCCAGACGTTGCCGAGTCCAACACTGAATCCCACCTGAGCCAGAAAATACTCGATTTTACTGTTCCATCCCGCTCGAGAGGCCGGCTCAGAGGAGCCCTGCTGCGTCTCCGGGGCGTAGCAGTCGACCTCCGGCTCTACATCTTCAACCTTGTCATCATCAGTCGGCAGAGGCTGCTTCTCCATCTGAGAACTACAGGGACACCACAGAAAACAACTCTTGAACAGATGTGAAGCTATTTTAGTACAGAGGAGGCGTTTCCTAAAACAGCTTTCATTTGACAACAGGTGGCAATAATCTTTCCTTTCACAGCTCCTCTAGTGCAGACGTGTAACCTTTACAATCAAGAGCCATTTATTACATCAACTAAAAAGATGTTTATAAAAGCTGTAAACTACTAGTTGGCTAAAATATGAAATTAAGAAATGATTGTTGACATGTTCCCTTTAGGATTAATCAAAGGTACTGAAGTAGAACACTGCAATCACCTTTATTCTGCATATTTTTTCATGTTTCTTTAAATTGTTTTTAAAGTCCTAACCTTTTCATCTTTAGCTAATGATATTATGCATTGACATGTATACATAATGCGTTAGTTTAAGGTAAATGTGACTATTATCTACCTGGCCAGAAGGTAAACTAGATGTTTACCTTGCCGCCCTAGTTTAGGATAATCCCTGATTAGAGATCCCAGAGTCCATTCCCTCTTGTACTAACTCAAATAACTCACAGGTAAAGTTTTAACACGAACATAAAAGCAGTTAAATGACTTATGACGTGAGCCCAGAGCTGCACACACCAAACGAGGCGTTGAGGTACACCCTCACCCTCGACCTCACCCTTCTCCCTCTGGACACACTGCGAGACATCTTTATTCTTTATGTAAATATTTAATTTCAACACTAAAAACATTAAATACTTTAGAAAAGAACTCACCTAACGCCCAGGAAATACCTTTAACAGCGAGGTAGAGGAGGGTGTTCTAGAAAGATTATCTCCTGCCTGTTCGGACTAGAAACGAGCACGTGCAGGTTTACCTGTGGCGGTACAAGCAAGTTTCGCGCGACAAGTTTTGTTTTAAAAATACAGTTTAGATATTAAAAACAACATTCAAGTAAAGTTATATTGCATAAAACTAGAGAAACACGAGACTGCGGATTTACCCGCGTGTTCCTGTGGGCGTACGGAACTACATCAGGGTGTTTCTTCCGCGTGATGCAAGAGGTCTACTTTCTTCTTCTTTTGGGGTTTTTATGGCGGTCAGCTAGCAGCGTGAGGTGAATTACCGCCACCTACCGATCTGGAGTGTGTAGGACACCGGCACTTCTCCCCTACATCCTCCTGCTCACTAGCCTGGCCCTGGCAAGCCATCCTATATATGTGTGCAAAGCAAGTATTTGGTCTAGTTCACTAGGCTGCCTGCTCACCCCTGTGCTACCCAGAAACCTCAACGCTGCTTCAGTGCGCTGCTCTTGTCACTTACCGCTGACTTCAACATGACTTCCAGCCTGAACCCTCCCCTCTCAACTTTCCCTCCAGCCTTCTCCTCTCCCCCTCATCAGCACATGTTCCACTGTCTCCTGATGGATGCTTCTCCATCAGCAACGTGCTGTTTAACCCAGTATGGCCAAGCCTCAACCTAGATTATAATAACACAACCTCCTCGCCCCCTCCTCCCCATCTCTCTCACACTCTTCTGTATTTCATCTTCCTGTCCTTTCCTCCTCCCACCTTTTCTGCCACTTTCGCTTCATAACCTTTTAATCATGCTTTATTGGACACCAACCTGAGGTTGTCCCAGACGCAGGAGGGATGCGCTCCTTGTCCTGTCGCCGGCGCAAAAACCTGCCAAGAGGTGATTGGCTGACAAAGATGTATTTTTTTAGGTGTTTAATTTATTTAAAAGCACTTATTTGTTGACAACTTATTTTAAGGATACGCTGCTTTGATGATTATTTTAGAGCTTCATTGCTAACGTGGCAGAAACTGTTTCCCTGCTGGATCTGAGAAGCGCATTGGCAGCAGGTATGATGATGAGTTTAGACACCGCCCACGCGCCGCGCCTCCAAATGGGCCGGTCTTGTAGCCGCGCCTACTCTGCCCATGATGATGTGGAGATGAGCGCTCCAAGGAAAAATCTTTTAATTATAGGTGCCAAAAAATAAAAACACGTAGGCTACATGAACAATTGGCTTATTTGCGTTTTAATTTTAAACCTCTGTTATTATGGACTCAATGTTGCCACTTTTCTCTCAATATTTACAAATATAATTATTTTTTTCCCCAATTTAAACATAATGATGTGTCCTGGAGCGCAACATACAAGGTTTAGGCTCAACTTTCTGATGAATGTGAATGTATACTGTCATAAAGCCCATATGTAAAAAAAAATTACAATAATTTGGATTTTTTTTTTTTATCTACGTCAAACTGAAACTTAATTCCATTCAACCCGTGACACATTATCCTTAAGTTTTAAAACTGTTTTTTAAATGAGAAAACATCAAAAGTGACAGTCAGAGACTTGATTAAGTATTTTTAGTATCTGACCGGGTTGTGACATGACTTTCTGGTCAAACACAACCATGCACACACACACACACACACACACACACACACATGTGTGCATTTATGGTTTATGAAACCACTATGACTTGGTGGTGGTTTATGGGGACACACATTTCCTCATAAACAGGTCATCTGTTGAACACAAAAACTATGTCAAAATGTTTTATTTTACCCATGGAAGATAATGCTCACTTAAAAAATAAGAAAAACCTATCAGAACATACATACATGCCACTATGACATTTTGAATGGTTTATGAGACCATGACAACATGGTGGTTTGTATCCCACACACACGAATTCTTTGCATCTGGTGAACACAAAAAGTATGTCAACATGTTCTATTTTACCCATGGAAGAAAAGCCTCACTTCAAAAATAAAATAAAAACTATCAAAAAATACACACAATCATCTGTGACATTCTAAGGGCGTTATGAGACCCTGGAGGTCTGCATACCACACACGCGACGTGGTTTACGAAACCAATTTTAAATTGGCCATGAAAACCAAAAGAAAGTTTAAGTTGCTGAAATAACTAAATGAAATGATAATAGCAGTTACAAAGTCAGTATTAATCAGCTAACAACATTTAGATTTTACTTTTATAAAAATTTGCAGCACTTTAAAAGTCATGAATTACGAGACCACCAAAAATGGTCTCATAAACCAAATGGTCTCATAATGCGGGTGTGTAACCTGACAAATTGGGCTCGCAAAACATAAATGCACACACACACACACACACACACACACACACACTGCCACGTATGTCTGTTTAGAAGGTAAATAAAACACTGCAGTGACTCAAAAGTCACAAACTACCACATTAAACACATAAAACAGTCGTGACAAACTCAATGAAAATGTTAAATACCTTATCGTGTTATCTAAGGTAGACCCTCTAGGATAAAGTTGTCCAAATGTCCGAAAGTCAGCTGTAACTCTGAGAGGACACCTGACTCCGCCCACTCAGCTCCGGAGCAGCAGGACGCAGGCTGGAGAAGTCCACTTACACAGCACGTGTGTGTCCTGTGAATTAAATGTGTGTGTTCTCGTTTTTAACTCAGTAGAACATTTTTTTCTTGTTGGAAAATCCTCTCTGCTCCCCTGGACAGTTTATTCCTCCACTTTCAGAAGCATAGCTCCCTCTTCTGGAATTAACACGCACAGCAGATAGAGAGAGTTAATGTTCTCGGGTTCTGTGGAAATGTCATGAGAAATTAATATCTTACTGGTTGGGTAGCTCTTTGAACGGCCTCAGTATGAAGAAATAGAGATTAGTTCTGGTTGACTAGACAAGCTAACACTTACTCACAATCAGGACTGTTATTAAATTTCTTAAGATGATTCAAATCTCCACAATTTCATAGCTTTTAAATAGGGCTGGGCAATAATTCAATAACGATATATTGATCGATAAACGTGTGGTGCAATAGAAAATAAATGGATCAATAAAAACTTCAATAAAAAGTTTTCTTTGTTTTTCCATTATAACCTATCATGTAGCTTCTTACTAGAGTCATTACTCACTCCCGACCAATCAGAAACACAGACCCAGGCACACCGTCACCAAGCCCTCCCCTCTCAAACCTAAACAGAGCAAAATGTGACTTAAACAAGGTGCTGCAGCAAGGAGAGGTGGAGGAAATTGTCCTGAAAAAAGGTTACAGTAGGTCACCAGTGTGACATAAAATGGCCAGGGTTGCACTTAAAATATATTTTCTACATTTTTTATAAAGTTTTCAATAATTATTGATTTTGATCAATACGATTTTTTCATCGATAAGTTTTTTATCTATATCGTCCAGTCCCACTTTTAAGGTAAATATTATTTTCTGACTTTTATATTGCCATAAATGTAACATTTCATACACTGTTCCTTAACCCTGACTAGTGGCCCCTTATCCAACATGTCTCAAAGGTTTTTCTGCCTCAACGCACCTGATTTGTATCAGTGGGTGATAAACAGGCTTCTGCAGAGCTTGATGAACTGCTGAGAAGGTAATTCAACCGTTGAATCAGGTGTGTGGGAGCAGGAATCATGCTGGACAGGGGCGAGGACTAAAGTTGGACACACTTTCTCTAATTCAGCTGCAAATAAACCACATCATTCTATGTACGTAGTTATGTACAGGTACATTAAAAATTATAATGTTGTGAAAAGTTTAATATTGTTGTCACTCGTTTCAGACGGTGACACTCATATAAACTCATCACAGAGGAAAATATTTCAAGCCTTTATTTTTTCTAGATGATTCAGAAGTGTCAGGTTTCTGCTTATTTCTATGCATGCATACTTGGTTGGACCTCCTTTTGCATGCATTACTGCATCAGTGCAGCATGGAGGCCCTCAGCCTGTGTTATAGTTAGGGTTAGCTAACCCTGGGGCTCTGCTGAGGTCTGCTGGAGGCCCAGATTGTTTTGATAGCAGCTGCATTGTTGGGTCTGGTGTCTCATCTTCCTTTTGAGAATAACTCAGAGATTATCTTTGGGAGGTTCATGTCAGACCAGTTTACTGATTAATTCATCCCAGTAACACCACAGCCATTAAACCAGCTGCAGCTCAGTCACTAATCTAGGATTTTTCTGAGAATGGGGCCATCAAGTGACCACAACATTTATAGAGGGGCCAAGTATAGGGCTTGGGATCACACGTGATTATGCGTTGCATTCTGGGACGTGGCGGACATGTTGGAAGCCTCACGGGTGTAAACAAACCATAGAAACAAACAGTAAAGAAGCAGAGAAGAAGCAGATTTGGGGGACAGAATGTGTTAAACAACATGTTAAAATCCCGAAAATGGTGCGGAATATACAGGGATACATTAAATAAGGATGCCAGGGACCAGTATGTGGACAAAATCAGGATTATAAACTGTTTGGATCCATATGAAAGACCAAAGACTGGAGCACCTACGACAACTTGCTGCTACCGCAGCTCTGCATTAAGGTATTTTTCGGCTTTCTTGTTTGTGGTGTGAGCGGATGTAAACATCTGGATGAGAGGTATATGTTTCATTTGCTGGTTTTTCTAGTGAAACAATCAAAATTATCATCCCATATAAGAAGGGTAGCAGAAGAAGTTTTTTTTACCTTTTTTTCACTGGCGATCATGATGTTGTTGCGCTGTTGCACCTCACAACACAGCAACGATTTACCATGGGTGAATAATAAGTGATCAAATGAATAATAGATTAAATGAAGCCGCAGAACTGTGCGCACTGTTGTCTGAAGTTACAATAAACAAGTAACGAGGCTTCCAACATGGCGGCCGATGACGACACGATCACAAGCCCTATTAGTCCTACATACTTCACAATACTTCACACTACGTTCCTATTCGACTCATCAGTGCCACTAGTGTTTGGACTTGAAATAGCATTCATCTATAATCTGATCATCACACCAAAGACAAATGAGTGACAGGACAGGGGCACTTCAGGAGGCCGATCAGATTTCAGCAGGGGCCAGTGCCCCCTGTGGCCCTGCCCCTAGGTGTGTACTACTGGAAAATGAATTCAGCATCTCCATAAAGCATGTCAGCAGTAGGATGCATGGAGAGCTCTATAGGTCCTGGTAGATGTCTGTGTTGACCCGAGACTTCATAAAACCTAGAGGGCGGACACCAGCAGAAGACATGGAGCTCAGATCATCACTGACTGTGGAAACGTCCCCTGGACTTCCAACATCATGGATTCTGAGCCTCTCCTCTTTGTCCAGATGACCTGCAGACTTTACGTTCATCTGAAAAGAGGACTCAGGACCACTGAGTAACAGTCCAGTTGTTTTTCTCCTCAGCCCAGGTGAGATGCTTCTGATGTCTGGTTCAGGAGTGGATTGACACCAGGAATATGACCTTTGTAGCCCATGTGTGGGATGGGATCAGTCTGTCTATAGCAGCTCTTGATGCTCTGACTACAGCCTCGATCCCCTCCCGATGAAGCGTCCCCGAATTCCTGAATGGATTTAGTTTTACAGTCCTCTCAAGGCTGCCGTTCTCCATGTTGCTGGTGCATCTTTTCCTACCAACTTTCAACAAATGTGCATGCATGCAGCGCTCTGTGACAAGCAACTTCTTTAGCAATGAGCTTTTCTGGCTTCTCCTCATTGTGGACGGACGTGTGTCCAACCAGCAGTCTTCCCTCTTGGTGCATCTGACTGACCCAGACTGAGAGCATTTAGAGGCTCAGGAAACGTTTGGAGGTGTTTTGATTTAATCAGCTGACTAAGGAGTGACACTATGAGTTTATTATACTTTTTCACAATATTCAATATTTCTGACATAGCAGATCCACAACAGAATTTCTGAAACATAAAAACTTTATTGTGTTGCAACAAAGCAACTGAAACCCTGAAATGGTTCAGCCAGAATTCCTCCATGGCTGATAACATACTCAGAATGATGACTTATTGCTGTTTTCTATTGACTACCGAAACAGAAACCTAATAGGTTGCACGTATTGTATGAGGATATCCTCTTTTCTTTTGACACCCTCATCCTTCTCAAATATGAAATGTTGCACAGAGATTACCACTGGTTTTGAAAATTTGCCCATTTAAGGCTGTCAGTGTTGGAATCAGGAAGTCTGGTAAAGACTGAAATTCAGATTGTTAGAAAGTCTTATTTAAAAAAAAAATCCAGTTGCATCCAAGTTATTGGGGTCAAGTTTATTATAAATCCCATTTAAACGACATATTTGACTTTAACTATGAAAACTGAGTCAACATAAATGAAGTTAAATTCTTGCAAAGTTTATTTTTCATTTAAAATGAAATATTTCAGACTTTTCCGACTCCAAGCTGGCTTACACGAGTGATTCAGAGCAATTATTTTTATCTATGGGGTAGGGTTGTGTTTGGGCGGGACTGTACGAGGAGAGGCGACGCACCTTTGCTTTGTCATACCTTAGAAGTGGAGAAGCATACACCTGCAGTCACACGGAGACTCAGCACAACAGATCACAGGTAAAGCAGCAGGAGCCAAAAACCTGAGGTGAGTTAATACTTCTGACCATGTTCAGCATTTTACACTATTTCATTCTAAAGTTATGTCAAACATTAGATCAAAGTTTTATGTTTTTACCATCTAAAACCACATTCTAACTCTTCAACAGTTTGGTATCATTTTAAACTCTGTGTTAATAAGAACGGTCAGAAATCCAAAACATCCAGTACTAAATAATTTGCTTTATTCTATTTAATCAACATAATTATTTATTGTTTTGGGAGATATAAAAGACTGATTGTATTTCAAAAGGAGCCATTTTCAATAAAGCCGGAGTTAATCTTCCTACATATATACATGTATTCATATTAGAGTAGAAACTAGATCTAAACTGTCTTTTTGACTTAATAAACTAACATTGCTGTTTAGGAATGAGCTAAAACCAGTGTGAAGGAAGTATACGTGATACTGAAAGTGTGCTCTCTGTAATACCAGTGAGTCCTGTACTGGTCCCCACCAAGGAGCTGACAGATTGAGCGATGAGATTGCGCTGTAGCCCGACTGGTTGGACAGCTTAGTCACCACAGAGTGAACTTGTGTTACTCAGATGGAAACGGCATGGAGGGATGGAGCAAAATAGAGGGATGGGTTCATTTGAATAGCTGGAAAAGATTAAGACAGCTGCAGGCATAAAAGCACACCACCATCAGTACCAGATCACTGGATGGATTCATGTTCAATTCAATTCAATTCAATTCAATTCAATTCAATTCAATTCAATTCAATTCAATTCAATTCAATTCAATTCAATTCAGTTTATTTATATAGCGCCAGATCACGACAAGAGTCGTCTCAAGGCACTTCACAAAGTAAACATTCCAATACAGTTCAGTTCATAAGCCAATCAGTAAAAAAGTTTCCTATATAAGGGACCCAGCAGATTGCATCAAGACACTGACTAGTGTCATTGTGTTGGTACAATCCTCATACTAAGCAAGCATTTAGCGACAGTGGGAAGGAAAACTCCCTTTTAACAGGAAGAAACCTCCAGAGGATCCTGGCTCAGTATGAGCAGCCATCCGCTACGGCTCACTGGGGGTTGAGAAGACAGAGCAGGCACAGGCACACCCCGCACCCACACACACACACACACACACACACACACACACACACACACCACATATATCAAGTAGTGTTTCTATGGCTACACTGTGATTTCTTAGTAGAAGTTCTATTTAGTAAGAGTAAGAGAAACTTTATTGTCTTTATCTGAGTGAATCTATAATTAATTCAATAGGTGAACTAATAGTAGCACATTCTATGTTAAAGAAAGTAAGATGTAATATCAGGAAAGGGAGAATGTTAGGTGGTTGGCAGCAGTGTGCCAGCCGATGGCCCCCTCCATGAGGCCACCACAGCTCAGCAGAACGCCAGTGTAGCTTCTTCTGGGGAGAAAAACACTTAGAGAGAAAATAAAGTTAACAGCTGGAATAACAGGAAATAATGCAGTTAGAGAGTGGTGGTAGAAGAGAGTAGCAGAGTGTGGAAAGTGGTCAGTATGTCCTCCAGCAGTCTAAGCCTATAGCAGCATAACTACAGAGATAACTCAGGATAACCTAGCCTTTTAGATGGAGGCATGTGGGAGGCAGGGCCAGGGAGAAGTCTTTAACGACAGTAGTCCCCTCTGTACACTCCACCTCCCTCTGCTCCCCACTCGTCTAAACCTGGGCTAACATCAGAATTTAACCATAAGCCCTATCACTGTCTCTT
>SSNS01000311.1:655842-737600 GCA_006937985.1 Aphyosemion australe | reverse complement strand
ATTGCAGTAATCCAACCTTGAGGTAATGAATGCATGAACCAGTTTTTCAGCATCACTCCTGGAAAGGATGCTTCTAATCTTAGCAATATTCCGAAGGTGGAAAAAGGAAATCCTACAAACCTGTTTAACGTGGGATTTGAATGACATGTCCTGGTCAAAGATTACACCGAGGTTCTTTACTTTGTTCTCGGAGGCTAATTTAATACCGTTTAGATTAGGTGATTGACTAAGCAGTTTCCTTTTCTGAGGTTCTGGTCCAAAGATGATAACTTCAGTCTTGTCTGGATTTAACAGCAGAAAGTTTAGAGTCATCCAGATTTTTATGTCTTCAAGACAAGCCTGTAATCTACCTAACTGATTAGGTTCATCAGGGTTTATGGATAAATATAACTGAGTATCATCAGCATAACAGTGGAAGTTTATCCCATGTTGTCTAATGATTTTACCAATTGGAAGCATATATATAGTGAAAAGAATTGGTCCAAGTACTGAACCCTGTGGTACTCCACAAGTAACTCTAGAGTATGAAGAAGATTTCTCATGTACATGAACAAACTGAAATCTGTCAGATAAATAAGATTTAAACCAGCCTAGCGCTGTTCCTTTGATCCCTACAACATGTTCAAGCCTTTCTAAGAGAATATTGTGATCGACTGTGTCAAAAGCAGCACTGAGGTCCAACAAGACCAGAACAGACACAAGATTCTTATCTGAGGCCGTGAGAATATCATTTGTAACTTTCACTAATGCGGTTTCAGTGCTGTGATACTCTCTAAAACCTGACTGAAATTCCTCAAACAGATCATTAGTGTTTAGATGCTCACATACTCGACTGGCCACTATTTTCTCAAGGACTTTAGATAAAAATGGGAGATTAGATATTGGTCTATAATTCATTAGGTCATCTGGATCCAGAGAAGGTTTCTTAAGTAGAGGTTTAATTACAGCAACCTTAAACTCCTGCGGTACGTATCCATTTACTAAGGATAGGTTAATTATATCTAAAATGGGGGCAGTAACCAAAGGAAATGCTTCTTTAAATAATTTGGTTGGGATTGGGTCTAAAATACAAGTTGAAGGTTTAGATGAAGCTAATATTTTTGATAACTCTGAAAGCTCAACTGCATCAAAACAGTTCAAACACAGATGAGGTTCTACAGTTACCTCAGATGCTGCCTCACTTACTGAGGAAGAAGAAGTCGTGTTGGGGAGGATGCTGATGATTTTGTTTCTAATAGAATCTATTTTATTAGTGAAGAATTCCATAAAGTCGTTGCTGCTGAAGGCTAAGGGAATAGCTGGCTCAGAGCTATGATTCTGTGTAAGTTTAGCAACTGTACTGAAAAGAAATTTAGGATTATTCTTATTCTCCTCAATTAGTGACGAATAATATGCAGTTCTAGCTTGTCGAAGCTTATTTTTATAAAGCACTAGACTATTTTTCCAGGATAAGTAGAACTCTTCCCGGTGTGTAGAGCGCCATGTTCTCTCCAATTTTCTAGAGGTTTGTTTTAAAGTACGCAGTTCAGAATTAAACCAGGGAGCCAACTTCCTGTGCTTAATGACCTTCTTTTTTAAAGGGGCAACATTGTCTAATGCCTCACGTAAAGAGGAAGTAACACTATGAACTAGACCGTCAATTTGTGAAGGGCTAGAAATGAAATAGTTGCCCTCTGCTAAGTTACACTGAGATTCTGAAGACAGTAAAGATGGAACAGCTGCTTTAAAGTTTGCTACAGCGTTATCAGATAAAGATCGACTATAGTGGAATTTACTTTCATGTCTGGAGAACTCAGTTATAATAAACTCAAAAGTTATCAAAAAATGGTCCGACAAGACAGGATTGTGTGGAAATACTGTTATCTCCTCACACTCTATACCATATGTCAGCACAAGGTCTAATGTATGATGGCAGGAGTGGGTGGAGCTATGGATTGTTTGAGTAAAACCAATTGAGTCTAAGATATTACTAAAGGCTACGTTGAGAGGATCACTTTCAATGTCAACATGAATGTTAAAATCCCCAGCCACAATGACCTTATCAGTATTTAACACCAAATCAGACAAGAAATCTGAGATCTGATCCAAAAATTGAGAGTAGGGGCCTGGTGGACGATACAAAACTACGAACAAAAGTGGTTTTAGAGCTTTGCAATCTGCATTAGGCAAACTAAGAATTAGATGTTCAAAAGAACTGTAGCTATTAATTGGTTGGGGACTGATTAATAAATCTGAATGAAAGATGGTTGCTACTCCTCCTCCTCGCCCTGTACTACGAGCAATATGATGATT
The DNA here is from genome assembly GCA_006937985.1 of Aphyosemion australe. Classification (NCBI taxonomy): domain Eukaryota; kingdom Metazoa; phylum Chordata; class Actinopteri; order Cyprinodontiformes; family Nothobranchiidae; genus Aphyosemion; species Aphyosemion australe. Next base: position 735,308 of record SSNS01000311.1, on the reverse strand, counting down.
TAAATAATTAGAAGGAGTGGACTCATTTAAACTAACATAGTCCTCTTGCTGCAGCCAGGATTCTGTGAGACAAAACAGAGAAATCTGATTATCACAAATCAAATCATTAACTAATAAAGTCTTTGAAAAGATAGATCTAATGTTCAATAAACCACATTTAATTGTTCTAGTTTTCTGTTCAGTAGAATTTGTTTTTATTTTTATGAGATTATCATGATTTGCTCTATTAAGCCTGATTTTTCTGATCCTGATTGTTCTGATCCTGCTTCCAGCTCAACAGGTTTGGATTGCTTTCTCCACAACGGAGCAGCTGACAGAGGCGGGAAAATGACAGGAATCACAAGGCACCTTGTTGACGTGAGTCCCTATCTAAACACTGTTTGGTGAAAAAGTTTTGAGTTTTAGGTTTCTAATAGTATTTCGTTCTGTTTTGCAGCATCTACTGACATTTTCACTCCAGAAAAACGATGTCCAGAGCGTAGAGGAGGCCCAGACCCGTCTCTCCTTCCTGGCTGAGAGCAAGAAGTTGTGGAGTCAGAAGATGTTTCTGGATGTTGACAGGGATGCCATTCTTCTCAGAGATGTCAAAAGTCAGGTGGGAGTGGGTTCATATTTATTTGCAGCTCAGCAGTAATTAAAAAGATTCAAATTTATCTGCTTTTTTGTTTTATTTTTGTGGTGGAAGAATCATCTTTGTCTCCTTCTGCCTGAAACCCTCCATGCTTCATTTTATCAGCATCCTGAAGAGTTCAGGTTGCTGTAATAGATCAAAACGATCAGAACCAATGCTGATGCTAATCTGAGCTGAGCTAGAGGTCCCCGTGCATTTTTTTGTGCAGGCAGTGTTTTTTTGTTTTTTTTTTTACAATGCAGATTTTTTGTTTTTGAAAACTGACATTAAAGGGGTTAAATCTAAAAAAACACATATTTTATTATGCTGTGTGAGTGCTGAAGCTAAGGATGGAATCTGTGTTAAACAATCTGACTTATGAAACATTATATAATTTTAATTACACCTTTTTATCAAGGACATTTTTTTGTGCTAAGGGTCCCCAATGTTACTTTTTTAAGGGTTAAGCAAAAAGAAGAGCTTTATGCATGTATGTTATTGGTAACATGTGGATGGCAACGGGAGAGCAGACGGGAATAGAAACCAGCAGTTACAATAATCATTTCTGCTGTAGGAAATGTTGCCAAAACAATAAGAGAGAAAGGACTCGGCTTACTTAGTTGCTAATAAATGAATAATGAAGAAATGTCTCCGCTGTTATTCTGCTGTAATCGTTAAAGCTGACTGGATGATATTAACGGCAGGTGAGAAATGTTGGGTATTGAAACAAGATCCCACCGCTGCCACTGTTTGTAGTGGCAAAAGTAATAAAGAAAACTGGAAAACCCAGTTTGATGATTATCTGCAAAAACACCAGTGGCTGTAACTAAACTACAGACTTGGTCAAATGATTTGACCAGGACCTGAAATTTAAAGTTTAGAGCTTGGAATTGACTTTTGCAAGTCTTAGGACTCGACTTGAGTCGAGACCAGAGTGAAAAGACTTCAGACCTACTCGTGACTTGTACTAGTGATAAACACTGATCCAGGGACAGCGCCAGGACTTTTCCTCTTACAGTTGCTTAGTGCAGTGGTTCCCAACCTTTTTGCCACGAGGACCCCCTTGTTTGTGTCCAGGACAAGCCAGGGCCCCCCCAACTCTTACCCACACACACACATCTAAGGTGATTAATTACAAGCTTTATACAGAGTTATAACTCTTATACACAGCACAGACAAAATTGTGGGGACCCCCTGCAGTCTTGTGGGGACCCCAGGTTGGGAACCACTGGTTTAGTGAGTGTATGGGGTGTTGTTCCATTGGTGCAGACTGAAGAGCAGCTGGGGGGTGTTCAAGAGTTGGGGTTGCTAAGCCGTTCCTAATCTGGCCGTTGCTTTAGCAACCCCAAGCTAATTCCACTGCTGCCACCATGTCTTTTTGTCCCAAATTGATACCAAAAGGCCCAGCAGAAGAATACGATCAGACGTTACAAATCTGCTGCACCTACTGGAGACGCGCTGCAGAGTAAAGTCACCCTCTCCGGTGTGGACTTTGCAGCTGATTTGGTGCTCACAAAGCTAAAGCCTGTTTATAAATTTTACTTCTGTTGTGCTCAGCTGTACCACTAATGTTTGCATTCATAATGACCTTCAGTTTTTGCACAGGATGAGCTGGAGAACTATCCCTTTGAAGCCATCTATCGCTGCCAAGCCATCACCACAGAGAAACACTTCCCATCGCTGCTTCTTCTGGTCTGCCAGAGTTCAGACCAGAAGAAGCCCGACATTCACTTCTTCAGCTGTGAAACAGTGAAGGTGAGTATCCGAGCGTGACCTTTTTCACACCGCGGGTCCGCTTGTTCAGGTTTTACAGTGGATGTTTTTATTTTCACAGGCAGAGAAAGTCTGTGATGACATTTCACGTGCTGTTTCGAGTTCCTCCACCGGAAGCAAGAAGGTGACCAACAACAACAGGTACTCTAAATGTCATAACCTTGCAGAAAATCCTAGGAAACGCACTTAGCTTTTTTACCAAAATGATTAAAATCACTAATCTGATTACATGCACTATTTTTCATGGTTTGTAGTCCTTTTTGATGGGAAATAAGCCCCAAAACGCCAGAGGAAACAATGGCTTAAGGTAGTCCTTGATAAGCACATCACTTTTCCTATAAAACAGGTTTGTTTCCTCCTCGTTTCCATTTCTCTGCTCGATCAAAGCAGCCCTGTGTGGCCAAGCCACCTGTTTGAGCCCAGGCAGGCAGGAACACAGGGAGGAGAGTGTAAACAGCTGAGAGAGAGGGACAAGGACTCGTTTTACCGGTTTCTACATAACTTAAGAAGGTGTGACGGCGGGAGCAAGGCCATTGTGACGAAGCTGCAAGAGCAGAAGATTGATGACAGCAGCAGCAGCGCAGAGTCTCTGGATTTCCTGTTTTAAAATACTTTTGTTGTTTTTTTAAGGATACGTGAATGAAAGCTCCATCTGGTAAGACTGGCTGGTGTCAGGGCTTGATCAGGAATCAATTCAAACTCTCCTGGGGGTGTTTAATGAGAATCAGCTGATAAACTTTAAAAGGGATAGATGGAATGTCGTTTAAAGATAATGAGCTGAATCGGTTGAATTTTCACAATCCTGTAGCTCAGCTGTGTGAGAGAAACGGAGGCTTGGTTTGGATGTCAGAGGAACCATTGTGTGAATAAGGGAGCGCAGAACTAGAACGACCAAAGCAATCAGATCTGCTCCAGCTGTGCATATTTAAAAATGGATCCTTGTAATGTGCGTTTGACTTCTCGAGTCCTTGCTGAAGGGCGTTTCTGGCAGCAGTGCTGAGTGATCAGCAACGCCACCATAAACAACAGGGCTGTTTTCACCAGTATCCCTCAGCCCAGGAGCTGACATGACCAGTGTGTGAAACTCTCCTCTCGTCTCTCAGACGGCCTCAGAGCGAAAACGAGATGTACGAATCCTATGAGATACCAAATCGTCCTTTCCCGCATGCTCCGAACCCCCCTCCAGTCAACCCTCCACCTTACCCCGGACCCAGAGGTGAGAAACAAGAAATTCATTCAGACCAGTAGATTCTGAGCTCTGTGGAGCACAGAGGTGGCTCTGTGTGTGTTTGTGAAGGGGAGGCTGTCAGGGGTGAAAGAGGGACAGAAAATCCAAATCAAGGAGAGAGCAGAATGAAAATGGCTGAAGTGAATTCTCTGCCTCCTTTTAAAACAGCTAATGGGTTGAACGGCGGGCCTGATATCTCCTTCCTGCGAGCAGAGCGAGAAGTGGTACGTCTTCTCTTTACATCTGGTTCTTTTAGGTCACAGTGTCTGGGATTGATTTTAAAAACATCCTTACTTTGCTTCAGGCGATCCTCAATCACTGCTTCGATGACATCGAGGGCTTCATGGCCAAGCTGCAGGAGACCGCGAACGCTACAGTGACCCTAAACCAGAAGAAGAAGAAGAAGAAGAAAAGTAAAAAGCAAAGTGCTGAAGGTAAGATCAGGCGTGATCCGTGAAGGTGTTGGATTACTGCTGGCGTCATGTGTGATGACTGCATCGTCTCTTGTGCTGAATCACAGATGATTTACTTGCCGAGAAAGCTCGACCCCCACCTGAGGAGGAGTTTGTCGATATTTTCCAAAAATTCAAATACTGCTTCTGTCTTCTGGTGTGTAATCCGATCACATCTCATTTCCCCTGATGGACAGCACAGTGGTTCACTAACTATCATTTGTTTTTTATTTAGGCTCGTCTAAAGTCGACCATCACCAGTCCTTCATCAGAGGAGCTCGTCCACCATGTGTTCAAACCTCTGGATATTGTAAGTGGGCGTTATAAACCTCCATACCTGCTGCACCTATTGTTGGAAAGATGACGTGCTGTCTTTCATGGTGCTATGCAGAGGACATGGTGAATGTCTTAAAATAAATCCGCAAGTCTCGTGATCGTGCTGGTGCTGGTGAAGCCCAGGCAACAGGGTGTTAAAAGGGACCACATGTCCCAGTGAGAGAGAAAAACAACACACAAAACAACAGATACATTTTTTTCGGGGGGCTAAAGGACTGAAAAGGATGCATGAACTGTTTGTTTCATTGTTTATCATACAGGTTAAAATCAGTGAGGATCAACCAGCAGATCATTTTAATGTTGGGAGTTTGATTTGATCCATCTCTTAGAAACGATTAGACACGCAGCTAAACTAAGGTCTAAACATGTGTCATGTCATAATAATGGAAAGGTCTCAGCCGTGTTGTTGGAAACCATGCGTGCCCGCCGTGTTGACACAGCTCACGTCCCGGATGGAGGCTAAAATCTCCAGAACCCGTCTGAGCCGCTCTGCACTGATTATATGCAGGAATGACTTTTTAAACATTTGGTTTAGATCTGAGGTCCCCTCAGCTGCCCTTTGAAGATTTGAATTATGAATAATAAATTATATAACCAAAATAAGGGTTACTTTTTATACGTTTTCAGCAAGAATCTGATTTTACTTTATTAATTCTGCAGAAAATTCTAACCTATTAAAAGTTATCGTGTGGATTTTTGGGTGTTTGACACAAATCACAGCCAAATAAAAGAATCAAACAGGCTTGTTTAATTTGTGTTTGTTGACATAACGGAGTGAAGCCATGCAGCTGCACCGCTCAGGGCCTCTTTATGTCTGTTTGCTGCTTTTGTGATCAGATCATCTATTATTTTATCTCTGATGTTGCTCTGGCAGATTAAAGGGTCATAATGTTAGTTTAGTCTCTTTAGTGGCTCTGATGTGTGTGTGTGTGTGTGTGTGTGTGTGTGTGTGTGTGTGTGTGTGCGCCTCACAGATGGTGAAAACAACAAGCGGACCGGCTCTTGCAGCCTCGGTGTCCAGCCCTGCTATGACCACCTCTGCTGTCTCGCTGCTGCAGGAGACCCTGGATGAGGAGGAGCGGGAGCTGTGGACGTCTCTGGGCTCCAACTGGACGCTCCCTCTGTCAGTATCAGCAAACTCAAACATACTCCACATGACAGAGACCATGCCCCTTTCCTTTTCTTGATACAGTTCGTTACATTTCTTGTTTTTTTCTGTTTTATCTGACCAAAATACGTCAAATTATATTCATAATTTAAATAGAACTGACAATTTTTAATTAACACACCTAAAATCTTGGCTTTTATGTGTTTTATTTTCTCTACCAGAATATTTGAAGGGAAAATAATACATTTTTAAAAGTTTTAACTTCCTCAGCTTTCTGTTACCAGTCTTTTTTATTTGCAGCCCAAAAAATTAAAAAAAGAGAAAAATCTGAGCATCAGTGTACAAAACTGAACTTGCATTATTCTGTGTGGGATTTGTGTGTGATCACAGGAAGTGACTTTGATCTCTCTCAGCTCTCAGCTCAGGAGGCCCGTGGCTCCATACACACCTGTGTTCTTGGACGGCTGGAAGCCGGAAGCCTCCAGGCCAGACGGACAGGTTTGGGAGGATCCTGTCGAGTCACAGCACAAACATGAAGCCCTCCGTGTGAAACAAGAGGTATGGAATACCCGTGTAGGATATCGCTCACAACTTGTTCCACTTGTGCTTCAGAGCAGGGACGATATGAGAGTGAAAGAACAACAAAGCGGTGGGAGGGAACGACACGTTCTCTACCGCTGGACAACTATGATCTTTAGTCAAACTTGGATTGAATCATTTACTCATTCATTCAGCAGCTAATCTCCATGCAGGTATTCACTTTCTTCTCTTTTCTGGTGTTTTCCCACAGACTCACCAGCCACTTCCAGATCTCAACCAGGAATCGTAAGTCACCTTCAGCAGCAGCATCACTCAGGAGGTCTCCTTTACGGGTTTCATAACAAAGCTTATCTCCTTTGTGTGTATTTAGAGGTGTGCCCACTCCTGATACTGACAGACTCTACAGCTGCAGCTACGACTTCATAGCCAGGAACAGCAGTGAGCTGTCAGTGCAGCAGGGAGAGACTCTGGAGGTAGGAACTATTACAATAGGTTTGTTGTGAAGCTAGTCTCATCCATTTAAAAAATCAGAAATTATTCTGCAAATCCTCCATCCAACAGGTAATCGAGTCATCCAAGCGCTGGTGGAAGTGTCGTAATCGCTACGAACAGGTTGGGTTTGTGCCCTTTAACATCCTGGAGCCTGTGGCTCACACAGAGAGTCCCGTCTCCAGCAAACCTCCCAATGTAAGCCAATAAAACACACCCACAGGTGAACCTTCACCTGTGCATTCCACACCGAGCACCGACGTTACTTTTTATCTCTGTTCCTCATTCCTGCAGGTTCCAGCTGCACCCCCCCTACCCAAGTCTGTAGGCCCACTGAACCCTCCTACTCTGCCCAACACCCCCTCCCACTCCCCACAGCGCCCTCGCAGCTTACCACCATACAACCAGCACGCACTAGCTGCAGATGAAACAGACAAAGGTGAGACTTTAGATCTGTTTGCAGTTGTCTAGCAGAGTACGGTAGCCTTAAACGAGACAGCTGTATCTTCTCCATTCAGTCATGATGGTGAATGATGAGCTGCTCCAGAGGCTGACCAATGGAAAGGCCAGTATGAGCAAGCCCCTCGTCATCCAGCGGGCCTCGGAGACCTCCGTCCCTCTGGATTACCACTCCCCTCCAGAGGAGGTGGCTCAATGGCTCAGAGGGAAGGGCTTCAGCGAGCCGTGAGTTGTCCCCACTCCCACAGATTCGTTCACTTACATCAGGATTTACTTAAATTGCTTGACTCTGGATTTTTTCTGCTTTGTGTTCCCCCATTAGGACGGTGTCATGTTTGGGTGTCCTGACTGGTGCACAGCTCTTCTCCCTCAACAAGGACGAGCTCCGAGCGGTGGTTCCAGAAGAGGGCACCAGAGTGTACAGTCAGCTCACCGTGCAGAAATCACAGCTGGAGGTAATTATGTTTTAAGAAAGCAATTCTGGAAGTAAATTGGTTTCACCAGATTTTGTGGTAAACCTGGATTAAAGACCAAGAATAACTAATGTATTTGATCTTGTTTGGGTCTTTGTAAATTGTTAGTATCCAGTTTCTAGAGTCAAATCTTTTAAAGCTTGTGTTTTTCAGTCTTAGAAATTCTGAGTCGAGATGTGAAGGTTTAAAAATTCTTATAAAAGCAAGTTCCCCTTATTTAGAGCTTCACATTTAGTCTCTAGAAAACCAGTTGCAGTGATTGGCACGTTAATGGACTGGCACCCATCCAATCCACTCCTGTGTTTGGGGTCATGTGACTACATGCATTTATATAAAAAACCCTAACCTAGACTTTCAGCTACCGAAGCAAAATGATTTTGCTCTGCATGTATAGGATGGCTTGCCAGGCTACAAAAACCTGGGACGCAAATCAAGATCTGAGTTAGAATTTTATTTATTTTTAATTTTCACCATGAAAAAACTTTCAAAAGGTCTCTGTATAATTAACATAAATAACATTGAAATAGGCTACTAAATTTAAGATAAAAGGAATTTGAACAACTGTCACCACATTAAGAACAAGCGGTGTAATTGGTGTTGTTTGAACCCGTCTCTACAGGATGCCAGGCGAGCCACCGAGCTGGAAGCTGTCATGGAGAAACAGAAATTGAAGGTTGATCTGAAGCTGGAGAGCAGCACGTTGTGAGCTGCTACACCAACACCACCTGAGAGGAAGGTGGTTGATCTGGAACAAGCCGCCACTGAAGAGACTGTTAGAATAAGCAGACTCATAGGTTTTCTGCTGAAGAGCAACATGTTGTTGTGGTTATATAATCACTTCAAGTTAAAGGGAAATTAAATTAAGCTAGTAATGTAAGAATGCAATGTGTATAATATTTAAAACACCATGTACTGTTCATAAATGTAAATGTGCTGCCCTGGTGGGAAAAAAACAGACACAGTAAATGTGATTTTTCTTTTAATGTAAATTCAAAGAATCCAGCAGAAAACAATCATGACTCAGCACATCAGGGGAAGCAGTGCATTCAGAAAAATGTCTAATCAGATTCTAGTCCCATCCGTGTTGGGACAGGCTTTTCCTGGTTTGACTTCAGTTTCTGCAGTTTTAGGACCGATTTGTTTAACTCATGACTGCTAAACCTGCTTCACAACACTAATTCTGGAGACACCATTAAATGTCATTATGATAAATAAAACTTTAGATTAACTGAAGACCCAAACTAACTTTTACAACAAGGAACTTGCCACCAATACAACTCAAAACCGAGCCTTTACTGAAAATGGCCAAACACAACTTTAACTTTCTAAAGCAAAGAAATAAAAACCAGGTTTGTTAAAACATGGATAGGAAAGTCATTAGTACAGCAACTTTAAAATGTTGTGGTTGGAATTTGAGACTATTAGTGGGCCTCAGGTCTAATTACAATCAACCTTCATGTGGACAGACAAAATGACAACATGAAGCTGCAGAGGGAGAGAAGAGAACTACTCGATAGATCAAGGCCTTTAAACTGCTGTGAGCCAAAACATATTTACAGATTATTTTTTAAACAACCATCAGTTGATGGACTGGAAAAGTTATTTTAGCTTCAGACCAGATTGTTTTTTTAACAGAGATGGTTTATATTACAGCTCAGGCATGGAGGGGATCCGCATTAACAAAGGAGGAGAAAAGGGCAACGACTACATGTAACATTAAGTTATTAAAAATGGGACAGGTAAAAGACGGGGGGGGGGGGCTGTGAGTCATCGTAGGTGCGGTTTTGGGCTTCAAAAGTCTCCAGCATCCCTGTCGTCTGCCCGGCGGGAGTCTGACCTGCCGTTCATGCCATCTCTCCTGTCTCGGTCTCGTGACTTGTCTCGAGATGAGCGTTCTCGGTCCCGGGACGACCTGCGAGAGGAGGACAGATTCAAACTCAAGCGCCTAATGCATCGGCTGGTCTTGGTAGGATTTCATCAACCTGCCAGACAGTGCGTTTACATGCACATCAGAAAACCGAACTTTTGCCCTAAAAAGACTAACATTGTTTTTTTTTTTAAATGCATGTAAATGCGTTAGTCAGGCTGAAGGTGAATTTCTTCTAATCGGGCTGAAGCACCCAGATAATGCGGTAGTTATCTGACTTCCTTCTGCATGTAAACAGCTCAGCCGAGCTGAACTGACTAGACGCTCGCGTTCCGGACGTGACGCGGCCGCAGTAGCGCTCGTCTGATAATATCACCACCACAATGTAACACACGTAACAACATCTAACAGCGCAGTACGTACCAATAAGCTGTGCTGCAGCATTGTTGTCCATTCTTTCATCCAAGGTCTATTTCCTGTTTCAATTCCGTCTCATTTACTCCCGCCAGCGTTTGTTTACAAGTTGTGTTGCTACAAGCTAACCGGAAGTGACGCGGCCACACTAGCGCTCATCTGATAATATCACCGCCACAACGTAACATGCGTAACAACATCTAACAGCGCAGTGCGTACCAATAAGCTGTGCTGCAGCATTGTTGTTGTCCATTCTTTCATTAACGGTGCATTTACTGTTTCAATTGCGTCTGATTTACTCCCGCCAGCGTTTGTTTACAAGTTGTGTTGCTACAAGCTAACCGGAACAATGCCCGACCTGAAAGGGCGCATGTCGCCAACTACTGTACCGGAGTGGAACGAACATCATTTGAGAGGTCGGTTTTCTAAAGCGCATGTAAACAAGGATAAAGACTCGCAGCTTATTATCATAAGTTCGACCAGGATCGACTTAGATGTTGATACTGCCCATGTAAACGCACTGAGAGTTTTAGCTTAAAAGACCCCAACTGGTCAGATTAAACACTGTCTATAATAAGAGTAAAAACATGTGATAAAAGCTTCGAGACTGATTATTTTGAGACCTCTGTAGCTCAGGAGGTAGAGCGGGTTGACCAGTGAGCAGCAGAGTACTCTGCTGTTGTGTCCTTGGGCAAGACGCTTCACCTGACTTGCCTGTGTTGGTGGTGGCCAGAGAGGCCGATGGCGCTAAATGGCAGCCTCGCCTCTGTCAGACCGTCCCAGGGCGGCTGTGGCTACATAGTAGCTTACCATCACCAGCAGTGTGTGAATGTGACGTTAATGATGGAAAGCCCTTTATAGATCTAATCTGATTTTATCTGATGTAAATGTAACGTGGGTGGGTACTTACTTGTGTCTTGAGCTCGGCTCGTGGCTTTGACGATGTCCTCTGCTGCGTGAGCGGGATCGGCTGCGGTGCCGCCTCCTTCGCTCCCTGGAGCGTGAGCGAGAACGCCGCCGGTCTCGTGATGTTGAGCGCGAGCGCCTCCGTCTGCGGTCGCGGGAACGGGATCTGTACGACACACCAAGGAGTTTAAGTTGATCTGTACCTTAACTCGATCATTAGCACACCCTAGAAATAAAACAGACTAAAGAGAAAGAAAAGATGAACCTTTACCTTCTTTGCTCTCTGCTCCTTGACCTGGTCCTACAAAATCAACAAACATGAGATGAAATGAACACGACACAAAACTAACCCCAGAAAAACACAGCAAGGATTTTAAATGTTTTAACTCACCTTTTTTTCATCTTTTCTTCTTTCTCCCTCTCTTCTCTTCTCTTCAAGCGATCCTGGTTCCTCTTCTCTTGCTTCTCAACCACAGTTTTCTGATCAACAAAGATTTAAAAATTCTCATCAAGAGGCAAAAATAACTTCCTTCACCTGTTTAAATATGTTCTTATATATTCTGAGTCCATTTAGGTGGAAATGGTGTGTTTGAAGACCACTTGTTGCAGTTGGGCGCATACCTTTAGTTGGTCCAGTTTCTCTCTGATCTGAATAAATCCCAGGTGAAGCTTCCCACCAAAATGATCAGCTAAGCGACGGTCGTTGTCATGAAGACCCAAATACGCAGAGCAGACTTCACACACCCGAAGTTTCTGTTGCTGAAAGCTGGAGGCTGGCATGGAGTTTCTATATTCTTCCTGAGAAAACCAACATTTACGGATCAGAAGACTGATTTTACCGGCTAAAGAGCATCACCTTTAACTGCACTAGGCTGAAGAATGACTTCACTCACCTCTGCATCCTTTTTCTTGCTACGGACTTTCTCCACCTCCTGCAGCACTTTCTGAGCCTCGTCCACGTTTCCCTCAGCTCCCAGCTGCTCAGCCTTGGCCAGAAGCTTCCCGATCTCCTCATTCAGCTCATGCACCTTCTCTGCCTAAAATTCAGAAAGGTCAGGTCAGGTCAGGTCACACACAAACAGTAGCAAAAAAAAAAAAAAAAAAAAAAAAAAGGCTCCATTTTTACATGATCATGAAGTTTTGTTTCGTTTACCTTTGCAGCTACTTCAGCGCTGATCTCTTCTTGGGTCTCAGCCAGACGCTTCTTGGCTAGTTCAGTCCTTCGGTCGCAGTCGGCAATGAACGACTCCAGGTGATCCACCGCCTTCAGGGAGACAGCCAGTAAATTCAAACTTAATTTTGATTAAGCAGATTCTTGATATTTGAACACCATGTTGAAGGTTTTGGTAAATCAAACTGTTCCTTCACACGATATCAGTATTAGCCGTGTCTTTTAAAATGGTAACCCAACAAGTTTACACTGATCTGATGCATTGTTCACTGAATTTCATCACTTACATCAAGTTCAAAGAAAAGATCCCTCTCCTTTGAGGCAATCTCATAGTCTGCCCGAAGTGCCAGGTCATGGATCTTTGTGCACTCCCCCAGGTCCATACGCTATCACAGACAGACACCAGATTCAAACCAAACAAACACACGGATTACTGTGGACGTAAAATCTTCCATAAATCAAGTTTGTTTCATAAGATGTCAACGTGAAGTCTGTAGCCATGTTCAGGGGGTTGACAGCTGAACTCAGGCGCACTTACAGTTCCAGACAGGATATCGTGTGGACAGCAGTTGAGGAGGTGACTTTTACAGACTCGATCATCGGTGAACTTGACCCTCTGACGCGTCTCATCTCCTGCAAAAGTCCAAGAAAACAACAGTGAGAAAAACGTTACGTTTGACAGGAAGGTCGACGTATCGGAGCTTTAATACAAACTATTGTAACTGCAAAGCATTCATTTGGCAAACGTGTCTTCATAACTGGATTTAAAGACACGTGTGCATCAAACTGACTGCAAAACAATCATAACTGACTAATATGGTTTTGTTACAGTTCTTTATTTATTAGGTTTCCTTTAAAGGAAGTTTCTCAGCTATTTAAATGTCTGTGCTGATGTGAAACGTGTAGGCCAATAGATGTGCTCACAGTTGTTTGTGGTGCTTACCTTACCTTACCCAAGCCTCAAAAACTGTAAGAACTCGGATCAGACTAACCCGTAATGAGGATCAATGTCCACTTTTCAACGTAAAAAAACATGAGAGCTGGTAGGTCATCCTCCTGTTTGTTTACTTTCACTACACTGACTCTGACTATGCATGAAAGTTGGTTCTTACAACTATTAATATAAATGTGTTGCTTCTTGTGCATAAATGTTCCAACCAGCCCTTTATAAATAAACACAGAACAGACATTTAAAGCAAAATGCAAAAGAAATCCAAGGGAAGAAAATGTGTTTATACACACTGCGATCCGCACCACATACTGTACCCTTCTGCATCTTCAAGACCTCAGCTGCAGAATTTTAAACCCGCTGTAGAAAAGTATAAATGGGAACAGTTTTCTTGCCCATACCTGTAGTAAGAAGTTGGGAGTCATACACAGGTCAAATTGTAAATGTTTTCAAATTTTTTGTTCTTTTGTTTTTCCTTTTTCTGTGTGGCCTGCTAAACAGACGTGTAATACGTGTAGAAAATGAAGAACTGCTAGTGTGGACAAAGCGCGACTGGACGTCTTAGCACAAGATGTGTAACACTATCCAAATGATCATTCTAGTGCCACTGGAGAGATTTATCAACAATAGCTTCCGGAAGGCAAACAAATTGTTTGGATATTAATCATAACAGCTTTAAAAATTATGTGTGACTCACGGCTCGATGAACATGAGGCTTTTCTGCAACTCCTTTGCAGATTGATGTAGGCTGGCAATGATACACTGAACCTTAATGAATAAAATAAAGGGGCCACAATTGTTCAGTTTGTATGGGAAGAATTTGATATCAATGTCATCACACGCACACACACACCCACATACTCACAACACAGATTCACTCTTGCTTAGCAGATGGGCTTATCAGCTTAAGAGTCAACAGGGCTGCTTTTTGTTCAAGCTGCTGTCACAATCAAAACTTTGCTTATAAAATGGTAGGGCAGCAATTTTCTACCCAAAACAATCAGACCTGACAGCTATGTGTCATTTAATGTTACCATCTATGTGGCTAGAAATAAGTACATACTTCCAATTTTGTAGATCACTACAATAGTATGACCAAAAATGAAGATTCCAGGGTTTCCTCTACATGTAATTGATTGTGGCGCACCGCCACGGCAAAATAGAAGCTGCCACACCAACAGAATAATTTTTTTTTAAATATGTTAAAACAATATAAAGCATGATATATATTGCCTATATTTGCACACTTATACTAACCATAATCAGTTTTAAATATCATGAAACATTAAAATTTACTTTACTTTGAAAAACCAACATCACCGGCTACTTCCTGTCTGGCTGCAGTGCACTGCTCTGAGTGAAGGACAACAAGTGAAGACAGTGCGAAGTAGAGGGAGAGAAAAGGCAAAAGAAAGGTGCCTAGAGAAGGTTAAAGCGACTGAGGTATTTTTTATCCGACAGCACCATCTAGTGGCTGTAGGGATGCACGGTTTCCAAATTTTCTTTAACCGGTTATTGACGCCCTTAACGGTTAATAGTCGGTTAACCGTAAACCAACACCGCCCCCACCCCACCCAGACACACACAAACATTTGCCCCTGCTCTATAAATACAAACGCTTTTTCCGTCTACTATTTTTAAAACAATTTTGACGCACAACTCAAGTCTCACACTTGTTACAACATTTATGAACAAAAAGTAGAGAGTGGGATGACATGTCCATCAGAACCTGTTGCACAGCGGGCCGTCTGGCATCAAATACACAGCGCTGCTTGTTGCGAATGCGAGCTTATAAGCACATTCTGGAGGCCACGCTTAAAAAAAAAACTCTTTAGCTTCCTTACATTGAACTAAATAATTACACTGACATTTCTTTATTTTACTAAACAAGTTACTCTGAGGCAAACATGCAAAATAGCTGTCACCAAGCACGAGCAGACTGACCTGTTGCTGCTGTCGGTTTATTTTACTGAGTGGCTTCATTTCCACCAGGCTAGGCGCTTCGACGTGGGGCTCATTGTGTTCACTACCAAGAATAAAATGCTCCCACGTTGTGCTCTTTCTTACCTGCTTCATTTTTGGGTAAATTTACATGTGACAAGCTCACATCTTCTTCTGTGGCGTTTGAGTCAACATATTTTGATAGAGGTCCTCTCACGCCCTCTAGTGGCACAAAATATATTGTAGCAGTTGCTGGGGGGAGTTTACTTCCTGTTTCCCAGTGTGCTTAGCGGCATGTAGGTGGTCTGGCTGAACCGTTAGTAAAAGGGAATAGGGCTGTGCGATATGACGAAATGTTTCGTCTGTACGATAGAAAATGTCTATCGTTTAATATGAAGCTCTATCGTTTACACCACGATACGGCGTTTTACGGCAGTATTTTACGTCATGATGCCTTACGGCATGTCCATGCACGCGCGGCGCGCCACGCTAGCCATGCATAAACAAACATGGAGGAGGACGGTAGCGGACGCGGTTCAGACCAGGGTAATTTTCAACAGGATGACCTGCCAACCCAAACGGAGGAGCTTGTACCTAAAAGAGGGAAACTTCTGTTGTATGGATGTGGTTTGGGTGTAGGAAGGCCGACGCGGACCAGAAAGCAGTTGTTTGTAAAGTTTGCCGGTTCCCGGTGCCAACAACAGACTCCAACACTACAAATGTATTTTATCAGCTGCGCAAGAACCACGATAAAGAATACAGAGAGAGTCAACAAGCAAAAGCCATAAAAGCAGCGTCGAGTGGTAGCGTAAGCGCTCATAACAAACTCCAGACACAGACGCTGCAACAGGCGTTTAGCCGTGGTGCACCATATAACCACAGCTCCCGCAGATGGAAGGAGATCACTACTGCAGTTGCCAAGCACATCTGCAAAGACATGGTTCCAATCTACACGGTCGAGAAACGTGGGTTTGGTGAGTTGGTGCAAACACTTGAAATTTTATATTAACTATGAATTTAATTAAAAGAAACAATGCCATATCGTTATGTATATCGTTATCAGGATATAAAATGAGCTATATCGGGATATGAAATTTTTGCCATATCGCCCAGCCCTAAAAGGGAAGTGTCTGTTCTTGAGCTGACTCGTGAATGCTCGTGAAAGCTGTGCTGCTGTACATCACTGCTGTCATTATTGACTCAATGCTTTTGACTGCTACAATATCACACACATGTGCAGTTAAAGGATGTGAACAGCAATTAACCAGGCAAAGCTCTTATAAACAGTTATGACCTTAACAGCAGTTAACCAGTTAATTATGTACATTCCTAAGTGGAGGACTAATGTATCGCACCTTAAGATGTTTTCACTTCCGTAGGGCTGGGACGATAATCAATAAGTCAATATATCGTACATAGATGGAAATGAACTCAATAATTTTTCCAGCCTCAATATATCGCCATGTGCCTGTGTGTATATGTTTTCCTTGTCTCTGGCCTCCAAAGACGCTGGATGACAAGAGCGTTCAAGTGCAGTTAGGTTGTTGACACTGGATAGGCCATTGTATTTATTGTTTTGGAGAGACAGGGTCATTTTAAAGGATGTACTTGCATTATTATGATATATTAACATTACATAAGTGGTAATTTTGGTCTCGATAATGTCGACAATAATATCGTTTATCGTCAATAATTTGTTGGACAATATATCGTCCAGCAAAATTTGTTATCGTCCCAGGCCTACACTTCCGTATTTATGGCTGAAAGCAACACCTGTCGTTCATGAATGCGCTCCTGTAGCCGACAAACAGCTAAAACACATCGTTTTACAAATATTACGCTCATGTTGTGTTTTCATATATTTATATTTTAAAGACTTACTTGTACATGAGAAAGGTCGCCAACTCTGCATCAGCCAAGGCACGTCTTTAAACGCTCGCACACGCTCTGTGATTGATGTCAGTATGTAAGCGGTGGTCTAACACTATTAGTTAATGTTGACTGGCGCTCAGTTCATATTGCATGGAGCGCTCTGGGGGGGGGGGTCTTAGCAAGAAAAAAAAAAAGATGTATTGCCTACATTTTATCACGGTACATGATAAGACAATCACTTTTACGGATTTCTAAAAAAAAAATACATAACTCCTGAAAGGGGAACTCTGTAGTGCAGCTTTACATTGAATGCATTTTTAATTCAAGCCTGTGAAAACGAGCCTATTGTTAACGTAGGGTGACCAAATGTCACCGTGGTGAAGATAGTTGGACGTTGGATATTCGACAGACATTCACTTAGGGCTGCTCAATTAATCGAATTTTAATCCCAATTACGATATGGGTTTTGAACGATTATAAAAACAAAACAAGTCGATTTTTAGCTCCTCCCCCTCGCGGTTTACTCCCGCGCTATGCCGAGCTGCAAATCAAGCGCACCTCCCACACAGCGTTGCCAATTTAGCAACTTTGTCGCTATTTCTAACAACTTTTCAGACCCCCTTCTTGACTTTTATCTCCTAAAAGCATCTAGCGAACAACTTAGCAACATTTCTGATAACTCTTAGCTACTTTCTGTATAACTTTGTCGCCGATGTTCCCTACAGGTTAGCAAAACACTCAGCTGCACTCCGGACCGACAAGCTTGCGGTCTCCGACACTTTTGACGGATAGTTAAAGAGGGCAAGTCTCTGTCAGCCTCAGCGAGCCTGTTGGAGAGCCCTTGCGCCGACGCAAAATTGCGTTGCGTGTCTCCGTACCGACGCAGATGGAGAATTATAAATTAGGCTTTACGTCAACTGATCAATCATAAACCTTTTTCGGTGGATCTCATTCGCTAGAAAAATGTTTTACAAGTTAAATAAATTCAAGACACAGCGATCCGCATCTGAAGTGGATTTACACGCATTTTACTGTCTTCATGTGCTCTCACATCACACCTCCAGGTTCTCATGCTGATAAATAATCATCAGTTCATCTCTGAGCGACACGTTGCACCGTGCAGCTCTACACACTCTCCTATGGCTCTACTGGACAGGGCTAAATTATTATGCAGCAAGTTGTGGAAGTTCACTACAACATAGAAGTTTATATGTTTACATTTATTTTATATTACGGATGTTTGCACTGTGCATCTCTTTTGTCAGTATTTTGCAGTTATTTGTTTGATCAAATTGGGTCTGTTTTGGGTAGGCTTAAATAAGTTAAACTTTAGCCTAGACCCTTTTGGTTATTAACTATGAGTACGTGTATTGGCTCTTTTACACGAGGAATCAGGAATTGTTTTTGTGATTATCTTGTTTATTTCTTTTTTTCATTTATTTTTATTTAATTTTATGACTGACTAAATAAATAAATAAAATCAACGTTAATTAAATAATCGAGATTTCAATTTCAGTCAAAATAATCGTGATTATCATTTTTGCCATAATCGAGCAGCCCTACTTTCACTCCATGGTTCACTAGGGTCAGCCATGGGTTTTCATGCCGTGCGCTGTGTTCCGAGGACTCGCTCATGAGAGCGGGGTTTGCTTAGGGACCACCAACAAATTTCTAGTCATTGGAAAACGAGTTAAAAAAATCAACGCTTCCAGATTAACTGATTAAATGACTCAAAATCAATTCTCAATTGTGATACTAAACTAAATCAACAAGACACCAATTTTTAACATACTTCATACAATCTGATCTTTCTTATTACCGTTATTTGTTTTCTCTGCCTTTTAAGTTTTTATTTAAATTTTTTCCCATATTTAGTGACGATATTATTTGACCATTTTATATAGATATTTTTAAATGTTTAATTATGTAATTAATTAATTAATTAATTAATTAATTAATTAATTAATTTTTTGTTCTTGTGAAGCGCCTCGTGATTTTTATCTTGAAAGACGCTATATAAAAAGATAATTTTGGAATTGGTGAAATTCAGAATCAGCAGGTCATAGCTATAAAAGCATCAGAAAACCGTATCAGCCTTCAAAAGCAACATTGGTGCGTCTCTACATATCACACCTCTATTTTTAAAATAAGTTATAATCATTGTTGGATTCAGATTATTCAGATTTCCCCAAAGATTTGCAGCCCTTAAACATGCAAAAATTAATAAAGTATCTAAACTGTGTTATAAAGCATCGATATTAAATAAAGATTATGTCTGACTGCCACTATAAAGACAGTTTTCGTTTTAAACTAGACCCGAGTTTGATTTGTATGACAAAAAGCTGTGAAATAGCCCTTTACTAAACTGCTGAATAGGACGTCAACTTCGTAGTGTCCACAATAAACAGTGCGCGAGCAAAAAGTTAGCTTTAATGCTAAAGATGATAAAAGCGAAACATTTTTATGGTAATTTAAATCTAGCCACTAAGGATGGAAACATTAACTCCTAACATCAATCCCTAAATTGGGACTTGAGTCTATCTTTATTTTATTTCAGGCAGCCCTTTTGCGGTACATTCATTCATGCAGTTCTGTTCATCACACGACAACCACAAGCCAGCCTCAGCAGAGCCTCCATCTTGGCTAGCTCGCTAGCTCAGTTAGCATTTTACGGCGACTCACCATCCCTTGCTGTTCCCATCAGCTGGTCAAGCAAAGCTCTCATTTGAGCTTGGGCAGACATTGTTGTAGGTGTTCCGTCGACAGGTCTAGTTATATATCCAACAACAGAAAACAGTTGCCTAATTTCTTAGTAGTTTTTTCTATATTTTAAATCGTCCCACCATCACCGCTCGCAGCTTTTCACAATTTTGTCAACTGGCCAGTTTCCGGTTAATTTTGAGGAAATTGCGACACAACCTTGAGTCTAAAATCAGCCAATCATAGAGTTTAAAGACAAGTGGAACAGCCAATCACAATAAGGACAGTGTAAAGGGTTTTATTTCCTAAATATTGACTTACAGGTTGTAGTCTTACACAACTATTTCCCCGTTGTAACATAATTTATTAAACTATACATTTAGGTCAAATAAAAAAAATATATAATTTAGTTTTAGAAATAGACATTGTCTGACTTTTAACGTTTTTTTTTTTTCATCTTAAAATGCCTGTCAGACAATTATAAGGTTCAAATATTCAGAGATCTATGCGCATGTCTGTGATTTGTTTACCAGCAAGTTTGTTTGAGAGGTCTGGCTCTCTGTAGTGAATGCAGGAAACGAGAGTGGAAAGTTTAAAGTAAGTAAACCGTTTCCATCCAAATTTGTGTTAATTCTTTACATTTGTTTTGGTTTCATCAAAACGTTTGGTATGTTGAGTTCATCCATCAGCGTTACATTTAGCACTGCTTTTGGGAGCTGTGGTCGCTCAACAAGTTATGATAGAAAATTAGAACCAATATTTTTTCTATAATTTCTCACTTATTTTGCTAACGCGAACCCATAAAATAACGTTCACGTTTCAAAAAAGGAAGTGTGTTTACTGGTAATCTAACTTGTATCCATTTTTTTTTCTTGCAAAAATCTGTTTTAACTTTGAGCGACAACAGCCTGAGGCTATTGTGCTAATAACAGGGTGTTTCTGAGTCAGGATGACAGGCTTTAGCTTTGTTGTTGTTTTGTTCTGAGAATCTTCTGGAGTCATTGCTGCCTCATCTAAACAGACACAGGTGCTGCAGTGCAGAAAGAGGAGAGACAAACACTGCAGCATCCAGTATTTTCATGTGCTTTATTTTAATGGCCAATGCCTTTTTTCATGCATACATTTGTTGTAATCTATTCCAAACGTGGGAACTGAGGCAGATGTAAGCTGTGTTGGATTTGTGCCATCAGTAGCTTTGATGTATTGTTTCTCTTTCTGGCAGGTCTGTTGTCCAGTAATGGAATAAGCAGGGAGCCATGGAGAGAACGGAGCATGCAACAGAGGGCGATCCTCTGAAAAGGGGAGAAGATTGGACAGAAACAGTCACGGGAGCAGCATCAGCATCAGAACCAGAACCAAAAAAGAGGAGCTTTAAAGAAGGCCTGGGTCTTTCCAGACTGACCCACTGGAGAACTGCAGTCTTCTTCCTTTCCTTGTTTCTCTGCCTCATCATCGTGTTTGCCTTCTCCTTCATCATGCCCTGTCCCGTCAGAGCTCAATACCTTGTTACCTGGAAGAAGACTTTCTCAGAATCAGGTCTGGTTTTTAGTTTTTACTTCACCTCAGCAGTATTTTAAATGGAGGATTAACTGTCACTTTCCCATTCTCTCACACAGTCGCCTATGAGTTCCTGGCTTTTGAACATTCAAATAACGACAAAGTAAAGGATGTCCTGTTCATCATCAAAAACACAAACGGCACGCTGAACCAAACATGCACAGAAGCAGGTATGAACGTGGTTGTGATATGGAGTTAAAAAGAAGATTCAAAAGGTTTGAACAATAAAAAGACTGAATGTTTTTTAGTTTAGTTGTAACTGAAACAAAGTCTTTGTGTTCTCCAGGCCTGCCTTCGCCGTGCGTGTTTGTGGTAGCGGTGGACGGCACTGATGGAGACACACTGTGGGAAAGGCCGCTCCATCCTGAGTTCCAGTGGGCTCAATGTGATCAGGGCAAAAAGACGAGCAGAGCCTGGCACTGTCTGATGTCCCATTCTGATAATCTCACAGCTATCAACAAAAACACAGGTTAGGGCGCAGCTCCGTGTGTAGGTTAAAAAGTGCAGTAGATGCATTAGTTGTTTTATTAGAACAGACTAACAAAAACTTGAGGTACTTTGGTTTCATTAGTGTTCATGGCACATTTTAAAGACATTTCACCAACTTGTAAACATGAGTTCAAGAATGACAGCTAGTCTGAGATAGTGGATGACTCTGATTATTTACCAGATACTCCTCAGATCCTGCCTCTAGTTATCGTAAGCAGACAGGCTGATATGCTGCTGCTGCACAGAAACCTGTGGAATTAAATCGAGCTGTGGATTATAAAGCAAGTGAAACTAAATATCTCTTCTTGGCTGATGTGTTTGTCAGGTCATGTCATTTGGCAGCAGCCTCAGCCTACTGGTCTCATCGGCTCTTTACCAGTTCTTAGTGTTCCGGATCTGGATCAGGACAAGGTTGATGATGTGGTGTTGGTGGCATCAAGCAGCACACTGGTGATGTTATTTATTAAGTCTTACCTGTGTCTTTTTTTAAGTCAGTTTGTTTATTTTTGATCTTTTGCTTTCCCTTTGATAATAAAATCTATGTAAATGACTTTTCCAATCTGCAGACTCAGCTGATTTTACTCTCAGGGAAAACGGGTGCTCAGATGGGTTCCACCGTGGTTCTTGATTCCATTCAGACTGCCAATCATCTCATCCATGTCACTGAAAAGGGTTCCTACTATATACTACTACAAAACGGTTTGTATCAGCTTTTTAAACTGGTTCAGACAAGAAAAGCTTCCTTCACTATTTTATGTCTTTCTGCATTAACAATAAAAACCTCATTTCTGATGGAGGGACTAAATAACCAGCAGCAAGCTTCTTCTCAGCTCAGAGTGTACGTGTTTATATTTGTTGGTGTGAATTCCCTCACAGACACGGAAGTGTATGGGCTGGAACTGTTGGGGATTGCAGCCAAGGCAGGACTCAAAACGGACAAACTCACGGAGACAAAAGCCAACTCTGCCACTCCCCTCTTACCCATCTACCAGTAAGAAGCAGCCTGCACTCATCCCTTGTTGACATTGTGACTTTGGTTAAAATCTTTGTGTTTTTTGTAAATATTTGATAATACTTTGTAGATCCAACGCTGTGAGTTTGCTGAGAACTAAAGACTCCGATGAGTCCTCTGACCTGCTGGTTGTTTCTGGGAACGAGGTGGCTCTAATTAATGGAAAAACATTACGGCTAAAATGGAAATTCAACTGCAGCTCAGTCATTGGGTAATTCCGCTTTAATTTTTATTCACTTAATTATTGTTTTAATATGCAAATGGTTCTGTTTTATTTACCTGGATAAGTTATGGAAAGCCGGCAAAAATCTCCATGAGCTGTAAACGAAAAAGAGATGCTTTTAATGTGAAATGATCATCTTTGTTGTTTTGAGATGATCTTATTAGCAAGATACTTGCTGTGGGTAAACTCCAGAAGTGTCTCCTGATGTGTAACAGGATCTTTACAATTATTTACTGCAAGAATGGTTGAGATGCAAATAACTAGAAATTTATTTTGAAACTTTTTAAAGTTGCGTTTTTTCTTTCAAAGAAAAATGCCAAACGTACTAAGCTCATGCTTCTAAAATGTGTCTGATTCTGGTGATATTTGTATTATTAATATTAAGTTTTTAGTTTCTGCATAAATGAAGAAAAACAAACT
The DNA here is from genome assembly GCA_006937985.1 of Aphyosemion australe. Classification (NCBI taxonomy): domain Eukaryota; kingdom Metazoa; phylum Chordata; class Actinopteri; order Cyprinodontiformes; family Nothobranchiidae; genus Aphyosemion; species Aphyosemion australe. Next base: position 712,319 of record SSNS01000311.1, on the reverse strand, counting down.
AATTCAAGTGTATCAAGATTTGCAGCTCAGACTATTATATGATTGATTATGTGATCATTTGTAATCCCAGTCATTGATTCTTTTTGCAGGATACCATTTTTATGAAATAGTTTTTAAAAAGATGCTAACTGAACGATGACTTAGTAGTTTTTACTTTTGAGTGAGTACATGAACTATTAAAATAGGTAAATGAATATAAAACTTTCCTTTGTTGTTCCTTCAGAAAGCCCTCCCTCGGCCACTTTAACAAAGATGGTCTTCTCGATGTCGTTGTTGAAGACGATGTAGGCAACCAAACGAAGAGGGTGAGTTTTTGAGCTTTGCTCTGATTATTCTGACTTGGTGATCGGTTTGATCCACATGTTCCCGTCTGTAGATCGTTATCCTGGATGGGAAGTCTGGTGGCGTGTTGTGGGAGGTCAAACTTCTGGCTAGTGCCAACTCACCAGGACCCGCCTCCATCTACACCACCAAATTGATCTCAATCTTCATGGTTTGGGGTTTGATGCCATCAGAGTACAACTCAACTGTAAGGACACTGCCTTCAGGGAAATAAATATATTTACTCATATCAAACTTACGTCTTTGGAATTTTACTTTTAACCCAGAAACCCATAACAAGCTCCCGACGCTCTTACCTGCTGCATCCACGTCACTCTGAAGTTCTCCTGGAGATCACCAATGTCACAGACCACATTATATCATTTAAAGGTGATTCTTCATCTTTCTAACCTACGTGTAATCCCAAAATGATAAAGTAGTAACAGACTTTATTATTTTGTTGTTTCAGCCACACTCATGGAGCACGGACGCCATGCTGCCTACCTCCTTCTGACGGGTCCTGAGAGCGAAGACACCAAAGGCACCGTGGTCCTCACTAAGCAGAAGCTGAAGCAGAACATCTCTAAAAACAATGTTCGTCATCTCGGTACCAGCACAGAAACAAACGAGGAAGTTGTGGAGGCTTTTCAGCGACTCCGCTTCAGTGACTAGTGAAAAGGTTTGGTTTTGGTGGCCTGTCCGGACTTTTAATCTACAGCATTTAATCAGTTAGAACCTTCCAACTTAAACAGCCAAAGAAAACACTCTTTTTTTGTTTTGTTTAGAGCTTTAATTTACCTGACAGGGTTCTTCCAAAGCGTCTAAAAGTAGGCCTTACACATCCTCAGGCTGGACTGCACTTATGCTACAACAATCATGAAGCTGCTGTTTGATGACGACCCCTCTGCTCAGTTTGCTGTTCTCCTGCTGAAAACTCTAAGCCTGCCCTGCTGAATTGTAATCAATGGACTCATGCATCACTACAATCTTGTACGAAGCTGTATTATTTGAATCTATGCAACCATTTGCTGTTGTGTGTTCTAAAGGTTGCAGCCTCGTGTCAGAACATTTCAATCTACAGAAGCCTTCAGAGGTTTATTACTCAGTGCTAGGGCTAGTTAGGTAAATGTGTTTAAACTGTATGATATAGAGATATATTTAAAGATTCAGTTTCAATCAAAAGTTTGGACACATGTACGCATTTGGGTAAGTCCAAACATTGACTGGTACTGTATATAGATACTTCAACCCAACCAGACCACTACGATCGAAGAGATTATCCTCAATAACTACAGTTTTGTTTTGTGAAATGTTTGTGAATGTGTCAATCAGTCTTGAAGTCAATGAGTGGACGATCAAGACATAAATGCTGGTTACTTAATCCAAGATGCTGTAGTTTGTGCAGCTATTTTCCAAGAAATGGGTTACTTATAAAGTTGCTGTAAATTAGATATTTAATTAAAGTCTACTGAAGAAAATCTTAGTCTATGAATAATCTTAATTCATGTCTTGGAAACTGAGCTGCAAAAACCATCAAATCTCAGTTCAATAATGAGTCTCAGAGATGTGCTATATGGTAGTTACTTAATGTTTTGAAGCAAATTTGGATAAATAAGTTAAAAGTGTTTTTTTGTGCTTTTTAAAAATCAAGCAAAACCAGCCTTTTTTGAGTTATTTTCCTGTTATATTAACATGTTTGATTTAGATGCATGAACATTTTTAATAGATTAAATGATGTTGCTACTGGTTTTTTGTTTTTACTCTATTGTTATTTTTTAAAAGGATAAAACAGATACTACTCAACTTTAACCTAGAAAAAAAGGTAATTTCATAAGACAGAACATAACCCCATGCAGATACTGTTTAGCATAAAAGTCGTAACAAACTGTAATTCTTGGGCCTTATGTGATTTTAATATGTCATAACGCATTATTCATGTTTGAAGGGCTTTTCAGTACTGGATGTAACACAATAGCCTATGAAATAATAAAAAAACAAGTTAAAGTGTCTGACAGTACATCATATTTGTAATTACTGCCTTCTGATTGTTCACTTTATTCATTTTGTTAATGTATCGAACTTCTGTGTTCATCCCGTTTCTCAGTCAAACACCAAATGTATGGTTAATGGGTTTTTGCTGTGTAATGTGTCTTTTGACAGCATGTAGATGTGCGCATGTCCTGTAGGGGCGTGGTGCCATGCGTAGGGTGACGTCAAGACGCAGAAGCGTACAGCTGGTGTGCTCATGTACACATGTGCATAGTGAAAATACGCTGGGTGCACTTTTTAAACCAGTGTTTATGTTATTGCTACTTAAAGAAGAGGAGAGTCATCATTACTGTTAAAATGCCCAGAGAGCTATTTAACCTCACTGACACCTGTCAAAGACCACGCCCCAACCGGTAATAAATGTTATAAGGTCTAATAAAAACACTGATCTTCTTCTGCGTTGTCACTCAGCGTCGTCACAGACACTTCGTTTCTTAAAGGTTTGTAGTCGCTCACATAATTTCTTTAATTGAATGTTAATTAAAGAAAAAAGGAAAATATAATACACCTAGTGTGTGCACATCTGTAAATGATTGACACAATTACCGACTTCCGCTTTTATCAGAGAGACCATAACTGTGCTAAACATGAAACTAAGCTCTAAAACATGATGTAATGTACTCCTGGGGGGGGGTTAAGCTAACACCAGGTACCTATGACAGCAGAGGCGGTGTGTGAAAGCATATAAACTCTGAAACTACGTGTTTATCATCTCAATGTGACCCGGGTCCGCCATATCCTTACAATTGAACGGCACGGCTGCAATTTCTCTGTACAGGAGCGCACGCGCCAGGCGCTCGCGGAGGAGCGACGTACGTCAACCATCCGGAAAAAAAGACAAAAGTCACTTTGGGGTCGAGTGCTTAACTGCGACAAAAGGTAACGTTCACCTGTATCTGTTGACCTGCTTAAATAGCAAATTTCTGAAGAATTTCAGAAGAATATTTGAAACCAGGATATGTTTTATAAAAAAATACGCTGCGTCTTAAATTGAGTTTTAGTTTCGTTAACAGAAAGCGATGTCGCGATGGGGAAATGCATTAAAAGGAAAGAAAGCTGTAAAAATAAAAATATAGGAAAAAGGAAATAGCTTGGAAATTCCTCTGTCTGAATGACGTGGCTATTAAATGTCGTTCAGTCGTTTCACACGACTTCTTTTATCCAATTTAAAGGTAAAATATTGATAACTGTGTTTATTTGTTTCAGCCAGTGGCGCTTTTATAATCCCGCCTTTGGTATGAAGTATGTCACAGCGCCGCATTTCTATAAACAGCTTCAGGTGCCGCATGCGGCAGCCCCAAACGAACCGTCTCGTGGGCTCGAACCGGGGGTCTGTGGGGATATTTATCCACCAAAGTCCGTCTTTTTTCTGCTTCTATCAGCCACACACCAAGGATCCTGCTGCTGGTGTGTTCATCTGTCTGTTTCGGCTCTAAACACCCAGTCTGACGTGTAATAATGCGATGGTGGCCGTGTAATGATCACCTTTTTATTAGATCATTCTGACCCAGTGATGATCATTCTTTTGACAGACAGTAAAGATGGCTGAGGAAATCAAAGCCAAACTGGAGAAATACCGCACTGCTCCCTTTGATGCTAGATTCCCCAACCAGAACCAGACCAGGAACTGCTGGGCGAACTATGTGGGTAAGAGCACAAGGTCAAAGCTCGATTCTGTTTTCTGAGTAGAACACACCTCAAACCCCCTGTGTTATAGATATGATCTATTAACTGTATTGATTGGGTTTGAATGCTGGCCTGTGGGATGCACAGTAATTCTCCTGGAGGAGTTTATTTGAATCTGAAAGCTAAATGTGTTGACCTCTAAAAAAATCAGAGCTGCTACGAGTTTGACATGGTTCATTTTCAGTTCATAATCCGTTTATTCTGCGTTTCCTTTTTATTTTACAGACTACCACCGCTGTCATAAAGCTCTGACTGCTAAAGGAGTAGACCCCACCCCTTGCGAGTGGTACGGAAGGGTCTACAAATCCCTCTGCCCCGTGGCTTGGGTAAATATGTATCCCTTCTTTCTCACTTAAATGAAACAAACCAAATTTTAAACCATCTGGGTCAAAGGAAATAGTAGAGCAATGTTGTTTAGCAGGAGTCCAATAACTCATTTTTGAAGCCATTTCTAAAAAAAAATCTAAGCCCTGTCCAAAAATAAGTTACACTGTTAAATATTGTCAAGTTCAATCTTTGGTTATTTATGCTTCAACAAACTACAAAGGACAGTGAGTGGAGCACAACTTGTTACACATTTTCCAGCCCTAGGAAGCCAGATTTACTGCTGTGTAAATCAAAGTGCTTTTAACACAGAAGAGGCTGTATTTGAGCTGGTTTTGTAGCCTAGTGAACTAGACCAAATTCTTGCTTTGCAGAGTTTATATATTCACATATATAGGATGGCTTGCCAGGCTACTGGTTTTGGTGAAAAGTGCAGGGTTCATACAGAGGTGGTGACTGCATGAAGAGGTGAAGGAGAATGAGGGACAAATTGGTCCATGTTCAAAAGTCTCTGAAATGCATTAACACAATGTAAACACACAATAGTAAATACACTAGGACTGCAATGATGGCAGGAGTGGGAGCCTAAGTCACGCCCATCTACTTCTGGTCCATGGGTCCCCAACTGGCAAAAAAAAAAGAATGAATGAATGAATATTCTAAAAACGAGGTACTGAAAGCCCAGACACTGGGTGTTTAAAATGATGAATTCCCATTACTCCCATAAATCATCAGATACAAGGCAGGTTTTTGCAGCTATGTTCCCGGACAGACAAATTGCGACAAGATTTGCCTGCGACGAGAGAAAGTGTGCATAGAGCGCCACATTTGGGCTTGCACCGCATTTCAAGAGACTTTTAATAAAAGCTGTATCCAAACAAAAGACGGCATATGCTGTGCTAATTGACCAATCTTTGAACCATAGTCTGCAGACAAAACAGCTGGACATTCACATACGCTTGTGAGGAGAAGTTAAAAGCAAATATTTTGGTTCTTGGACATTCTGCTGCTACAGATTTAGTAGAAATGATGTGTAAAACATTGTCTGAAGTTGGATTTAAAAACCTTAACGGACAGACCGAATGTGAACTGGGAGGTATTTGAGGAAGATGCCAAAACAGGTGGACGTGTTAAGCCTAGTTTATACTTCTCCATCAGCAAGTTTGCACTCACACACACACGTATTGATGAAGATGCTTTTGTTTTATACCTCTGTGTTAGTGTGTCAGTGTTGTGAAGCAGTTCTCCGCCAGGACAACAGAGGGCGTAGCACTTTTCTGAGGTATCCTGCCATCATTGCACACTATTGCAACAATGGCAGGATACCTCAGAGGCCCATTATGGGACACATAAGGACAGTTGGTGGTGTGACCCAAGTATCTTTCACACAGGAGCTCCCGATATCAGTTTCTAGTGCTAGACAGCGGTACCAAAGTTACTTGAATGACATGAAGAGAGTAAATAAGAAGCAAAGGTCACCAATGACCATTTGTGAATGTATCAACTTACTTTAATCTGTCACAAGCAACGATCAACAATCACAAACAGTCCACTCTAGTCCCAACTGCAGGAATTGTTTTTCCTGAAAGGGTGTTTATATTATTCACCCTTCATTAATGCAACCTGCTTTTCTCTGTGAGTGAAGTGTCACGGTGATCAGGTGCAGAAGTGCCAGCTGATGTGTGAGGCGACTTTAATGCGAATGCATTCAGAGGCTGAAGAGGAAAGCCTGAGTTGTCCCTCTGGATCTCTTTGCCCTGCACTTTTCAAACGTGTCCCCACTTAAACTGATCCAGATGATTCAATTATCTCATTAGCCTGATGACCCATCAGTTTTAATCAGCTGTGTTGGAGCAGATCCACCTGTAAGATCATCACAATAAACTAAGCTGGGGAACCCCTCCTCAGCAGAACAGACACACACTTGTATTGGTTCTGTTTCAACAAACCATATAACTGATAATAAACAAACATCCTTTGAGTGTTTACATATTTTAGCATAGTATGCTAGTGAAAGTAACAAGTTACACTAAAATGGTTTTCAAAAGCTTTTCTGTTTTATTATTTGTATTTTTTAGGTAGAGAAATGGGACGAGCAGAGGGATGCGGGGACCTTTCCTGGAAAGATCTGAGACTGTCATCTCCAAAGGCGTTTGCCTTCCCAGATTGTTAGCTAAATGTTTGTATCAGAGATGCTCTTAATCATTGCTGTTCCACTACTCCTGACCCAGGAGAACACTGAACTGAATGGTCATTCAGCTGCAATGGAATTTACTGCTAATTGTGCATTAAACATTCTCAGGATGTATGTATGGAGCTCAGTCGTGTCTTGTTTATTTTCCCTGTTAAAACAATAATGAATGAATTCTTTGTTTTTGGCTAATCTAAACAAGCTCACGGCACCGAGTGGAGATCTGCTGAGTACCTTCACACTGATCAATCCCCAGAATCAGAAGAAAAAGAACTACACAACAATACCTTTCAGCAAACTTGTATAGTTTACATTTTATTAAAATAAACCTACATCAAATATCCATAAAGATTAGAAAAATAAACATTTGAAAACACTTGACGTCAGACAACAGCCACCACCCCGAGGAGCAGATCTGATGATTGTTGTTCCTGTGGGATGTTGGGAAATAAAATACATAAAACTGCATTTCATACACGATTACTCCCAGGTGTGGGGAGTGATTTAAAGCAGGATTTGATGAGACGGTAAAAACTAAAGAGCATTTTCAGATTAATACATCTACCCTTGAGAAGATCCTTCCATGCAATGTGTTAAATATTTAAGAAAGCACACCACAGATTACTAAGTGTTATAGTGAAGGTGGAACCATATGTCCTCTTTTTAAATAACATACATTTTCATTTGAGGTAAGATATTAGTATTTGCATATTAGAAGTTGCTTATCTACATAAAAAAATTCAGCTTTTTGTATTTTTCTTTAAAACAAAACTTTTACCTCCACCTTGAGCACATTTTGATAAAGGCCACTTGGATTGCAAAAAGCTTTTTCAATCAGAGCCAAGCAGCTTTAAGTGAAGACGGGTAGTTTATATACAAAGCTTTGCATAAATTAAATTCTTTTAAGGTTGATATATACTGAAATGACATTGTTTTTATCACACAAGCCATCGACGTAGCGCTTAAAAAGGTACAAATCTTTCTGAAAGCACTTCAAAGTCAAACCTGCTGTGGAGGATTTTAGCTAACTCGTTTATAACTGCGATATAAACGGGCTGCATAGCTTCACGTGGAGATGCACTGATGTTTTTGCATCTTTCAGGCTATGATCGTTTGGCTCGTCAGTAGATAAGTCACATTTAGCAACGTGTGGGTATCTTGATCTGGCATTGAATTTATTTTTTAAGGAGAATTTACATGCCACAAGTAGCATTAGAATGTGCAGCACAAGTCACAGATAGCAGCCACGGGATTAGAGTTCAGTACTAGAGGCACGATAACTCGGCTGATCCAACGCAGCCTCACAAAACTCTCCTGGCACCGTGGGCGGGAGAACACGTGTTCATCAAAACATGTATGTGTCATGCATCTGTGGGGGTGTTTCCACAGAAAAGGAGAGGATGGAACATGAAGTGGAATTCTGTGTGTGTGTGTGTAAACCAATAGTCTGAGCACAGTCCTCTTGTGGTTGCTTGGAGATTCAATGAAAAGGTTTTTCCAAAGTTGCCTAACAAGAGTGGAGCTGTAGGTTCTCTTGTTCAGTTCTACCCTCTGAATAATTTAACCACGTCTCTTTAGTATCTCCTCTTTCCATGTTTCCCACCATCAGTCATGCAGGTCTTAGGCCGGAGAGCTACGCCGTTGAAGAAGAAGAAATGCATTTTAGAAAACTAAATAATCCACACAAAGAAACTGAGGCACACTTGTTTTTCCTGAGTCACCTGGATCTGCCGTCTGCTTCTTCTTGTTGTGATAAACAATCTGATTCTCATTGGTCATCATCACATCCTGATCCTCCACTTGGTTACTGAAACACATCAACGACAGGAAGACAACAATTAAAGCTTAATATCCTAGGAGGGAAATATAAAAAAGGTAGAGAAAATGATGGGATTTTATACACCCTGGCCTTAAAAAAGACCAATCACAGAACATGGGGCAACAAGAAGGACGGATAAAGGAGGAGAAGGGAGACTGAGACAATCAAACATCCAAGGAGTGGGATGGTAGAGGGATTTCTGAGGGAACTGGAGGAATCTCAAGGACAGGGATTGACCACCAGGGGGTGCTGACACAAAGCTTTCAGGACTTACTGTTGGTGGTGTCTGCTTTCACAGGGGCTGGAGTGGACAAAAGTTATTCAAAATCACTGAATTATTGGTGCCATGTTGTTTATCTAACCCTGTCAATAATTCACTACTGGAAATAAAAAGCACACTTGGACAAAGAAAAGGGACTGATTACGAATAAGAAAGCCAGGGTACCCGATGACGGTGTTCCTCTCACGGTGTGTGATGTAGACGTCATCGGTGAACAGGATGGTGTGGTAGGGCACCTCCGGGTCACAGGTGGGCAGAATGCCTCTCGCCACGTGGCTCACAATGTCCAAGACGCCATTATACACCAAGAGGTCGTCCACCAGAAGCTGTACACACACACACGATCCAAATAAAGATCCCACACAGCGTCTGCCACACCCTTCTCCAGACAACAAGGCCCACCCCAAACTCTTTCACTCCTCTCTGAGGTGTCTTGGAGTAGTTCCACAGTTTGATCATGGAGACGGTCACAGGCTGATCAAAGATGACGTACACGTGATTCACCTACATAAAAAAAAACAAGAGATAAGCTCTCAGCACTTAGATCTGAATCTGTTAACTGCCCACAGCTGACAGACTTCCTCACCATTCCAGGCAGGACCGGGGCCAGCCACATGTGTCGGCCATCGTAGGTGTTACTGACCCCATCTATTAGTTTATCAGGAGTTCTTACATCACCACTCACATTGTCCAGTACGTTGACGCTGTCTGGGAAAGCAGCAATGTCTGATGGGAATTATGTTGAGGACAGATGAGATCTTATTATAAAATACTCTCTTCTCAGCACTAAATATCTTAAACAGGAATTCTGATTCAGAGTAATTGTAATTCTGTGGAATCTGAAAGGATACTGTTGTCAGTGAGACTGATCTTGTCGTGGTTTTGGTCATAAAACTCCAGGCCGTTCAGTCCAATGTAGTACGGGTCTCCCCAGGTTGTTACCAGCTGCAGCTGAAAGATGACTGTCGGGTTTTGGTTAAAGAACAAGCAACAAGATGCACTTTTCAATGTGATCATCTGTTAGGACACCAGTAGGAGGAAAGAACTGCTGGAAGGTTTAAATACTTGAGAAACATTATTTGTGACGGTAATCACGGTTAGCCACGGTGGACAAAATAACAAACTTCATTTCTGTGTAGGAAAGCTACAAAACTTTCTTTTTCAGTTAACAAAAATAAATAAATAATTAAAAAATAAACCTGATAACTACTTTATATTTATCTTTGATTGCAAAGATAACAGAAAACCACAGAAGACGTCTTCAGAATCATAATAAATCACATAGAGAACGAGAGTTTAATCAAACTAGATGACAAACCCTAACCTGTCCTTTCATGGTCTATAGATTTGTTTCATCAATCTAAAGCCTGTCCAAATGAGTAGAAATTCTTTTTTTTGTTATACTCTGGGCACTCATCGTCTACTCTAAAGGCTCGATTCAGAACTTGGTTTGAATCAAACTAAGGTTTTTTCATAACAAGCACTTTTGCTTATTTTAAAGGGACACTTGGCGGTTTTGCTTGCTTCTAGCACCCCCTAGTGTCCGTTATTAATTCACTGTGATTAAAAGCAAAAGTGAAACTTATCTCCTGGCTGTGGGTTTGTCTTTTTAACACCTTAATCTAACTGCTGAAATGTCTCCTCAGCCTTCATTAGCCTTCATCTTTTGCTCGCACTGAACTGGGCAAAAGGGCTTTTGTTCACTCTGCTCCTTCTGCATGGAACAGGCTGCAGGAAAACTGGAAACTAACCGAGCTCATCTCCTTGAATACATTTAAAACCAGACTGAGAACCCTTGAGACAGATTCCCTGTGTTGTAATTGCCTTCTGTAATTCTGTCTGTCTGTGTAACTGAAAAATTTTGTAACTGTAACTTTTGCTGCCTCTTGGCCAGGACTCCCTTGAAAATGAGATTTTTAATCTCAATGGGACCTTCCTGGTTAAATAAAGAATAAATAAATAAATAAAATAAATTAGTGTCACTAAATCAAACAAATCAGCTGTGTTCATGATCTAAAACATGCAGGAAACATGCTGGAAGCAGACTGCAGCACCAGGCATGTCAGCTCCTTTTTACTAAGTCCAACAGGGACCGGACCGGCACTCTGAAGTTGCAAACGCGGTATTCTGGGCACAGGGGGCGGTGGGGGTCTGAGTGACATTTCAATAACCCTGTAAAGCAGTGAACCTCAACTGGCGGCCCGCGGGCCACATCCGGCCCTCCAGACCTTTCCGCCCAGCCCCCCAACCCTTTGGGTCCTAACGTCCCCCAATTAGGTGACTTTGAAGTTTAGCAGCAAAATTTGTGTCCCAAATATCAATAATTGTTTAAGTTCTCCAAACACAACAAAAACGACAATCAAAACAGTTAAGATGAAAAACAAGGCCATTTTAAATATTAACAATTAAGATACAATAATACCTGAACTTTATTTTAGAAGAGCATCTGGCCCTCACGGTGTCTGCTGGGAAAAACCACTCTGGCCCTTGAACAAATTTAGTTGAGGACCTGCTGTAAAGGGTCATTTTAGCACAAACTGGTTCAAGAAAATGATTTAAAAATATGAAAAAGTTGCATAGTATGGCTTTAATTAGTTTATAAGGTAGCATTATCCAGTGAACAAAAGCTTAAATTGTGATCACTTGAATCAAGATGGCAGACTTTCATAGCTTGTTGAGATATATCCTGAGAAGGTTGTTAAATTCTGAAACTTGGGTTGGGATTAGGAGTCTTTAAGACTCAGGCTAAATGTCTTCAAGGAAAACAAGAAAAGTCCAACTAAATCTTCAAGATTACTATGCCCTGGATGACTGAGAATCTACACAAATATTAGAGGTATACTTCCTCACAACTGTTAAAAAAAAAAAGAAAAGAACATCTAACAGTAGAAAATTAGAGGCCTATTTATATCTACATTTGCTGTTTGACCACAAAAGACCTCCAAGATTGTAAGTTTGTGACGTGATTGGGCTTTTTTCTAAACCTTGCAGCAAAACAAGTAATGTTTCACTGCTGAAGGAACAAATGAAATGAAAATTCAGAGTGTCTCCACAAAGGTTAAGCATGATAACGGAATGGATCGTGATCTTTTAAAATACTTCTGAATCCCCTCAGAACATAAACAGGAGGCTCCAGAGCTCACAGGTCTCAACCTGAATGTGTCACAAAGCCAAAGCAGTTCACTGTAACGTCTATGATACGCTGCTTCTCTGTTGTGTAAACAACAAAAGACCAAATGTACAAGAAGCTGGCTGCGGTGTGGGAAAGGATACAGCCGCAAGGCATGATGGGAGCTTCATAGTCCATGCTGGCCTGTTCTTGCTTCTTACAGCTTCCTCTAAATGAGATCAAATGAATGTGAATCAGGAGAATCAGTGTTTACATGTTGACATCAAACTGTAAGAGTTTAAGTTTAGATCTGAACCTTGGCGAGTCTTTGTGGCTCTTAGTGGCTGTCTGAAGGAAGTTGATGAAAAGGATCTCCTGGGCAAAGTCAAAGTGACAGTTTCCCAGTCCTTTCCGGATTAGGAAGCCCTCTTTTGGGGAGATGGGAACATCATCTATGTACAAATGGAGGACTTTCACCTAAAGTGAACATAAAGATATGTCCAGGTTTATGACGTGCAGAGAAAAGTCAGGTTTAATCACAGTGAGTCAGTTAGAGAATCATCTCACCCCTCTGTAGGAGTCCTCAGGTGACTTGTTGTAGTTCCAGATTCGGAGCCCGGCGATGGTCTGGGTTTTGCTGAAGGAAATGTTCAAGACATGAGCCTCTCCATAGGAGAAAGGGATCATCCACATGTGGTGGTCATCGGTGGTTATGTTGTGGCCGTCGATGAGTCTGAGGTATAAAACACACACACTGATGATTGGAGTTTGGAAAGGTGAGCAGCTAGGTCTCATTAGATTTACAATCATACTTATCGAGGGTGCGCAGGTCATCTCCATACTCCCGCAGGTCATTCAGGTCCCTAGGTGAGGCAGTCATCATGCTGAGATCTAAAGGTAAACTCTCACCATCCTTCCCCACCACCTCCAGTCCAGTCAGGCCCATGTAGTGGTGGTCTCCCCAAGTCATCATCAGCTCCAGCCTAAGGCCTGGGACAGCACGGGACCATCACAACTACACAGGAACTAATGAAGGATGAATAATGGGACAGTCTACTCACACTTTCCAGAGTACATCCCAGGAATGTGGTCCAAGTTCTCCTCAGATTGGCTCACAGTGGGATTCAGCTGAAGTTTCAACTGAGACAATAAAAGCAGAGAATACTAGTCACACCACACACTAATACAGCTTGATAATAGAGAGCTGAGCTTTCTTTGCTAACTCAACCTTCTGTTTTCAGACTCCACGCATGCATGTTCATAAGTACTTACAGTGAGGTCTTCCTCTCTGAAACCAGCCTGAGTGAAAGGTCTCTCCTCTCCCTCCCCATCAGCAGTACGAGGTCGCTGCAGCTCCTCTTCGTAAACCAAGCTCTCAGGACTCTCCCCTTCGTTGAGGAAGGTTTCATCGTAACAAGAAATTGCCTCCAGGATCTCATCATCAGTGGTGAAAAGGATGGTGTCCCCAAACTGTTCCAAACCTTAAACAAAGCAGAAACAGGGGGGGGGTTGCTCATGGTGAAACAGAGAGAGATTGTGTACATTAGTGAATTATCTCTAGACATGTACCTCCAGTGAGAGTTCCAGAGGCTTTAGCGATTTCTCCCCTGAAGATACATCTTCCATCCAGCATCATCTCCACCTCTTTCACGCCGCGGAATGAGTGGATGCGTGACTTGTTGTAGTTCCAGACTCGAATCATGGCGATTTGCTGAGGAGCTCCAAAGTCCAGGAAGATGGTGTGGTTACAGTTGGGGGTGAACGGCGCCAGCCAGAGGTGCATGTCGTCCTGAGTGCGGTTGATCCCATCGATCAGGTTGGTGACCACGCGTGGATCCTTACCGTAAGCTGAGAGAATGTTGATGTCTGGAGGGTCGGCGAAGATCTGAGCCGGTCGAAGAGGCTCTCCACTGGAGCTGAACACCTCCAGCCCATTGAGACCTACATAATGTCTGTCCCCCCATGTGGATAAAATGTTGATGACCAGCCTCTGGCCCTGCGGCAAAACCGGGATCTCAAACTCGTCCTCCCGCTCCATGAACGACTCCTCCTCAGGGCCTTCAGTCAGCAGCCCTTGGGGGTTTAGGGAGGAAAGGGAACTTCTGGGTGTAGTGAAGGGGGTAGCTGGGAGTGTGGAGGGACCACGACCCTGTCGCTGAAGGAACTCATCAAAGATGTCCTTTTCAAAGCCCACGTTGGAGATGCGTCCTCGCTGGCACAGGTTGAACTTGGTGAGAGAGTCCCAGGACTCCATCAGAGTGTCGTCCTGCTGGCTGTGCAGCTGAGCCCGAGCACCGCTCTGCCTCCTGCTGGAGTTCACCAGAGACATCGGCTCCTCTGGAGAACACACACACACAAACACCACATTCATCTCCAACCACAACGCATGTGTTACACCAATAAACATACGCAAAGGAGATGGAAATCTCAAAATGGAAATTTAGATTTTTGCTGTTAAACAAAATACTAAACACAACAACATGCAACAATACATGAATACATTTTAAATTTAAAAAGAAGTTTAAGAGTCGGGCTGCATGGTAGAGCAGATGGTAGCGCTGTTGCCTGGCAGGAAGAAGGTTGCAAGTTCATATCCCTGCAGCAAAATTTCTGCATGGAATTAGCATGTTCTCCTCATGCATGTGTGCATCATGTCAGGATAACTGTAGACTCTAAGGTGTGTGTGTGTGTGCGTGTGTGTGTGTGTGTGTGTGTCCCTGTGATGGAATGAAGACCTGTCCAGGGTCTCCTCCGCCTCTTGCCTGATGACCACTGGAGAAAGACACCAGCTCGCTGAGACCCTAATGGGGTGTTAGTGGTATGAAAAGTGAGTGAGTGAGTGAGTGAGTGAGTGAGCGAGCGAGCGAATAGCCTGGCTACATTATTATACAGCAACAGAGCAGGAACTAAGACCCTCTCCCAGCCTACCGATGCTTGTGGCTGCAGCAGCTCTGTGCGGCTGCTCCTCGGACTGTCTGGCACTGGCTGGTGGGTTTCTGAATGAGCTCCTACGCCCACTGACGGGCCTGTCTGGTTTCTGCTCTCCCAGTTCCCCCAGCAGGTCGCAGCTCAGGTCCAGTGACTCATCCTTCCACTGACCCCCATTCATCGTCCTATCAACCCCCCTGCACACCCGTCCTGGGTTACAGGGCAGCTCTGGGAGCATGGAGGAGGAGGAAGCAGAAAGTGATGGTTTGGTTTCTGAGTGCTGAGGTACCAGCCACCGGGGCTTCTCCCTGCTGGCCTCACAGCCCTCTGGAGCTCCTCTGCTCAGGGGCTGAAGCCACTGGGGTGTGACCCGAGAGGAGGAGGGCTGGGTGGTGACGGTCTGCTCCGCCTGCTGCCTGGGGGAGTGAGGTTCGTCTGGAGCAGAAAGGTCAAATGAGCTTCTCTGTGATGAGGGGCGACGAGCCGTACTGATGGGTGGTAGCGGTGTAAGTGACTTCTCCTGCATGTCTACCATATTCTGACCTGCTGGGTCTGACGAGCCGATTGAACTTTGGTAACGCTGCGTGCTGCTGCCCTCTCTACCCTTCTTGTCCTCATAGCGATGAGGACTCGCACCCCGCAGATTGTGTCCCGAAGACACAGGGCTGGAAAACGAAGAGTCAGAGGCGTGGAAACCCTTGAGATCAATGGTGGTGCTGTAGTCAAAAACCTGGTTTCCACAGCCCTTCTCCAGCTCGCCTTCAAACACCAGAGTGCTGTTAAGGTACAGCTTTATATGGCGAGCTCCGATGTCAAGGTCCTGCAAAAACAAACATCTTTTGTTTATCGAAAATGTGACTTTTACCATCAGTTTACACCCTAAACTCACTTTAAACGTGGAAGCTACACTCATTTTTACAAGAGCTTTCCAGGCTAATGGTAATTAGCATCGTCTCACACATTCATCACAAATCTCTAAACCACTAGTTCATCCCAGAATCTGCTTCCCAGCAGGAGTTTCTTACCTCGTTCACACGTGTGAAATAATTGTAAATCTTTGGAAGAGACCAGACAGAAAACGTGGCGAGGCTTTTGCTCCTTTCTATGAACAGCAGTTACGTTAAGAGACAGAAGCTCATGCTACACTAATCCTCTGAGGGTAATCTCTCAGTGCTCCACATTCAGACAAACTGACTGGCAGCTCAAGCAACCACTGCTTAAAGAGAAGAGCACCCCCGACTTAACCACAACAAATCAGTTTGCCTCATTCTAGTAGCTTGGCACAAGCTGTGGCACCCATCTGCCAGCGAGATGACACCGTAATCTCTGATGTGTGGAGCAGATTGTGTTTCTTAAAAACTGTCATGCCATAAATAAAAACAAACCAAAACTACACAAACCATTAAGCTTCTGTTGTAGTTCCAGATTTTAATACACGATATTCCAAAATCTGGAGAGCGCTCCGTGTTCCTGATGATGAAGTAGAGCTGGATGGGAGGGTGGAAGGGGCACGTCCACATGTGACGCTCTTTAGTGGTCTGTCAAGAAAAAAGACAAATAAAGATTTGTAGTAGTTTTAGCTTCAGCAGAGATTTCAGAGGCAGCAGAAACACACCTTCACATTTCCGTTGACCAGCGCCCCCAGGTTCCCCGGGTAGTCCACGTTCCTGATGTCCAGGTCATGAGGCGACACATACAGCTTCTTGTTTCTGTGGCAGAAGAACTGCAGCTCGGTCAGCCCGACCTGCAGCGCATTTCCCCAGTTGGACAGGATCTCCATGGTAACGTACGAGGCTGGGGTGACCTCTGCTGACGACTGCCCTTTCTGCAAGAGCAACGCAAGACCATTTCACCAGAGTGACACCCAGAAGTCTCGGGGTTAATCGGGCTGACCTGCAGGCCAGTGTCGGAGACTCACTGGCTGCTTGCTGTGGTCTGTTTGGACACTGGGAGGGATTTTGTGCCTGGGTCCAGATTCCAGTTTCACCAAGGCTTTCAGGAGTTTCTGCTGTTGCCTGAACAGAATGATGACACTTGAGATTAATGCTGTGAGCAGCACAGCTGCTACATCAGTGCATTCATCTTTAAGATAAAGCCTTTACTGTGCATTTTATCACCTGCTGCTAAAAGGCAGGTGACGGTGTTTCCACCTGTGTCTGTTAGAAATACATCTCACGAACCACAGGATGGATTTTAATAAAACTCAGAACATAAACACAACTGAGATTATTAAAGCATCCTATATTGGAGTGATTTACAGATGCATGAGCATGTTCTCAAAAGAACTGTTACGCTTCCTTGTTTAATGAAAGCAATAAATATTATTGTTCTACAAGAAAAAAATTCAAGTACTTTCAAAATTTTAAAAATTATCACATGCATATTCAAACATTTTCAATGCTTTCAAGCACCCGTATGAACCCTAAAATAAGCCACAACTCGTTCAGTTTCACAGAAAATATTTAAGCTATAATTTTATGTGGTAGAAGCTGAGACTCAGTCAGAGACTTATCTTATATATACAGTCTTTGGTCACAACACTTCACATACTGTAACCGTGTTGTTTTCAAGATCATTTTTAAAATCATCATCTCAGTTTAAAATGGTCATAAAAGGTGGCAAGTGATGGTTCTTCAATTCCTTTAGTTACAGTTAGGCTTAATTTAATTTATATAATGAAAAAGGTACAGCTGTGTGATTTCCTCCCACTAATGACTGTATATAGTGTGTTTAAGTGTCATCACTTTTAAGCATACCTGTGACCCATTAGTGTTATTCCCTGCATGGCCCGAGTGACGTTGTTCTCATCCTTTCTGTGTGTCTTGTGTTGCTTAAGGCCATTTGTGGTCTGATGTCCCCAGACCTGGAAGACCAGAAACCAGACAATCACACAGAGGCCACGTCATCTGAAACCTAGAGAGAACACTGTGTGTGTGTGTGTGTGTGTGTGTGTGTGTGTGTGTGTGTGTGTGTGTGTGAGGATCTACAGTTACTATTAAAGGAACAATAGATCAACAAAAGTTTCAGAGTCAGTAAAAACTAATTCATTTCAGATTGTACCGATCTGTTCTGTGGGGTACCCCAAGGCTCTGTTTTAGGTCCGCTCCTGTTTTTACTATATATACACCCGCTTGGACAGATAATAATTTCAATTCATAATTTCTCCAACCACTAACGCTGTTTTTTTTTTTATTTGAGAAATATCTCCAAACTGTGAAGCTTGGTGTCAAAACATGAGCTTGAAATGGTTATCCATGCCTTTATCTCCTCCCGTCTAGATTACTGTAACACACTTTTCACATGTTTTAACAAAAAAGCCCTTGAGCGCCTTCAGTTGGTCCAGAACTCTGCAGGGAGGCTCCTAACTGGAGCAAACAGAAGAGCTCACATCACTCCTATTCTGATGTCTCTGCACTGGTTACCCATTAACTTTAGAATTCAATTTAGGATCCTGACTATAACATACAGGGCTCTACATGGCCAAGCTCCTCCTTATATTACTGAACTGTTAAAGCCTTATGCTCCAACCCGAGCCCTCAGGTCCACCAACCAGAACCTCCTAGAAGTTCCAAAGACCAGATATAAAAGTCGAGGTGATCGCTCTTTCCAGACTGTTGCATCCCGACTTTTGAATGAACTTCCTTTATCCTTACATAGTATTAACAGTCTGGTCACCTTTAGAAAGCAGCTGAAGATCCTTCTATTTAAAATGGCTCCTGCTTAAATATTTTGTGTTTTCCATTTATATTATGAAGTTTTTGGTTTCTTTTATTTGTCTATGACCTTTTTGTTTTATTGACGTTTATTTTTAATGATCATTTTGTCTTTTGATCATGTTTTAATTTTGATGTGATTTTCTTTGTGAACCACATTGTGATTTTTCTTTCTGTAATAGGTGCTATATAAAACTTTACTTGCTTATCAAACACCTGCAAACAATGAAGTGAAAGCATTGGCTGATCGCTAAATGAGGAAACAGGAAGAATCAGGAGGCAGACCGTGTTGTGGCTCACGAGATCAGGGCTCTTCACTGGGGTGTTTTCTCTCTGGATGGCTTGGCACACGCTGAACGCAACCTCTTCAGGGTCTCGCTCATCAACAGAAGTCTTTCTGGATGATGAAACGAGCCTTTCTGTGCGACTGCACGGCCCTTGAATAAAAATAACAAAAACCATGCTTTTATGAAGAAAGAACTGCACATTTACCTATAACTGATATTTTTCAGCAGGATTGTGAAAGAAGACTTATTCAGACATGGAAAATCAGAATCAGGTAGAAGAAACTCTTAATTTAAACATAAAGCATCAGAGACACTTTAAAGGTCAAATGACTCACTCTGATCGTCCCAGCTCTCTTTTGAAGGAGGCCTATCTAATGTTTTGCTCTTGACCAACAGAGGCTTAGTGGGTATAAAGGGGTCAACACTTTCATTCCTCTTGGCAGACAGAGAACGTTCAAGTTTACGACCTGAAGCAGGTAGAGAATAAAACCAGACATTAGGGCTATAGATGTCTAACAGCTGATATGACTGCTTCAACAGTTTCAAGTCAATGTGGAGGGGAAGATCCTTAAAGACTACCTGTAGGTGAGGGTCCAAAGTCCAGAACAATGAGGTTTGTGGAGTCAAAATGGCCGTGAGTCCCACCTGTCCGTGAATGAGTGGAAGACTTGGAGGATGAAAGAGGAAGCCCAAGTTCATCCAGACTCTCAGTGCTCTCATCCCTCTCAATCTGCTCCTCTACCCACTCCTCGTCAGACTCCTCCCCTGCTGAGCCGCTGCTGCTCCGTCGCATGCTAACCTCCAGGCTCCGACGCAAAACCTAGCATACAAAGGGACAGTTTTTATTTATGCATCAGTGCTCACAGTCATTGCTCAAAGCACACACAGGCACAAATACAGGGGGCAGAGGGGATGCGGGTTTAGAGATTTCCCTGACCTTTGTGAACAAACCTGAAATCTGTCATCATTTAAAAGCAAGCAGCATCAAAATAACATGTGAAATTCACCACATCTTAAAATCTTGAGTTACTCTCCACTCACCTTCACTTCCTCGAGGTTGAGGAGCACCTTCTCGCTGTGCTCCTGGTTGCCCTGGTCTTCCTGGCACTCAGGTCTGGAGCTGAAGGAGCGAGAAACCCTGCAGGCGTCTCTCTGACTGCGAGGACTACATGGTGAGTGCAGACTAGAGCTCTGTATCAAACATGGAGAAAGAAGGAAATAGGGGAGATAGAGAGGTGTTAAGAGAGTTGCATGTGACACACAGCTCCTCCCCTAAAACGACAAAACCCACACATACTGTCTTGGCAGGAATTGTCACTCTACCTCCATGTTTACACTTTCATAAGCCTCAAAATTGTCAGAGTAGCACGTCGCTGGAGATATTTCCAAACTTGGGCCATGCTCTGTTTGAATTTTAACACAATCCTGCACACATTGGATAAGAATATAGTGTTACTACATGCACTCATATGTGTTTTTATGTAAAACAAAAGATTACGACATCAAAGGTCTGTACCTGCACCCATTCTTTCCTCTGGACCTTTGCTGGGGCAGTCTGGCTCCTCTTCCTGCCCGACTGATCCGGATTACGGCTATCTTCAGTTAGATGGTGGGCGCTTCTACAGAAATCTGAGGATGAGTCACAGCACAGAAAGGAACATGAGCAACTCGCAGCAGACTATAGCCTCAGAGGAGAGAAAACACTAAACTCGTACATGCAGATGGTCCACAGCACATAAAGGAAGAACCAAAAAAAGCTGGCAGCTACAACTGTCACTATTGTTTAATCACTGAGACCGGGCATGGAATCACACAAAACACAAGCAGCAGAGTGGTGGCAATTAGCTCATGCTCCATATGCTTTACACATGACACAGGGAACTGCAGCTTTCAGCACAACACCATACCAAAGCACAAGCTCAGGAATAACAAATGAAAGCATAATCAAGATCTTACATAGGAATATAGTGTTATTAAGCAAACATTTAAATTAGCCTAGCAGCATACCGGCTGTGCGTGCAGGCCTCCAGGCTGGCTGGGAGGTGTCAGGCTTGTTTTTGGAGTTCTTGAGGTGCTTCCTACTGGATTCAGCATTGGCGCCGTTGAGATAAATTGAGAACCCTTGCTCCAGCCGCTCCAATTCAATCTCTCTTGGACTTTTCACTCTCAGGCGCTTTAGGATTCTGGAAAGCATAACTCAAAATGTAAAACAATGCTATACGTTGCGTCTGATGAAGATAAGTCTAACTAAACATTTTCAAAATATATGCTTTTAATAAAAAACGTCTGTTTTTTCCCCCTCAAAACAAGGCACCAAACTAAACAGTTTTAAAACTTGAAACTGTTATAGAACAAAAACGTGATGCATTTCCTCTGTGAAATCCAATCTGTCCATCTGCAGTAGCCTGAGCTCACACACGTCACCTGTTTTTGTGCTGGAGGTCAATTAAATATTCATCCAGAGTGCCATCTACGGCAGAGGCAGGCTTCTCTCCTTGGTACGTCTCACTCTCCTTCAAGAACACACGCATCAGTAAACACACACACACACACACACACACACACACACACACACACACACACACACACACACACACACACACACACACACACACACACACACACACACACACACACACACACTCACAATGAAGAGTCAGGGAAGCATAGAAGGAAAACAAACAGTCCTAATGAACACTCACATGTATTTACAACCTATACCAACCTAATTCTATGCACCACAACATCCATGCATGCAAAATGCTCCTTTCGGTGTGCAAATAAAGCTTCAGTTAAAGTTATGTAAAGTGACATGTTGTCAAGTTTGTGTTGTCAGAAATATCACAAACTGTATGTATAAAAAAGTATAAAAATTAAATTTTTCTTTAGATTAAATTAATCTGCGTGCGTGTTTACACCTACAAATGTAAATTACACCAGATTCTGTAATCATTTAGATAAACCTGATGTGTCATGCATGCATTTTTCATACACCGAGAAGTTAATTAAAATCATCAGTCATTATCCCTCCAGATGCATCTTCTCTCAGAACCACATATTTTATTTAAACTGAGCATATGAAACACGAGCGTCTTTAAAAGAAGCATCAGTAGTCTGTATAATGCAGCCACTCATGCAGTTCCATTACTTTCAATACAGGTGAAACTCCAACATTTTAGAATATGGTGCAAAAGTTCATTTATTTCAGTAATTCAACTTAAATGGTGTAACTTATATATGAGACAGACTCATCGCATGCAAAGCCAGATATTTCAAGCCTTTATTTGTTATAGTTGTGATGATTATGACTTACAACTTATGAAAAGCCCAAATTCAAAATCTCAGCTAATTAATCCAAAACACCTGCAAAAGGTTCCCGAGCCTTTAGATGGTCTCTCAGTCTAAGCTGAATTACTGACATAAATGAAATTTTGCACCATATTCTAATTTTGAAGTTTCACCTGTATACATGCGAGACAAATAAACATAAAGAAATTACAAAGCTCTTACTGAGGTATCTACAAGTCAACTAGGATGTCAGTATCAGGAGCAGAGAAGAGGGAAAGAAATGTGAAGAAGCGATAAAGATGCTGGTTAGTGATAGATCCTGGAGACACATCATGTGGAATCATTTAAGCCTTCTAAATAGTGATTTTGTGGAATGGGGTGTGAAGTCAAAAGCACTGCTGACAGAGAGAGAATGAGCTGTTACATAAAACTCGTCTCTTACTTTATTCTCCATTGTGTGCTGCGCGGGACTCTTCTGAAAACACTATCCCATCTTTTGAAGAGACGATTTGACTCCCAGTTGTGTTTGATTCTCACTGCAGGGTGACACACACACACAGAGACGCAGCTTCAAGGTTAGGTTTGACTTATTTTATAGGATTAGTTTAATTTCGCCACACCCGATCAAACATCGCTGCACCAGGCTATATTACATGACATCAGCCGTTTCTCTCGTGTAGCACATCTGTTTAAGAGGGGTTTTCTACTAACACCTATTTGTTAGCAAGTACACATTTAAACATACGTGCAGAGTTAACGTAAGACAGCGCCTGGCATTCTTTTTTGTCATTAAAAGCTAGCACGTTCACCACTGGAGATGGGCCGTTTTCTTTATTGTGTCATTTTTCCTTCTTTAAAACCGCAAAGTGTTGCTAAAGGCTAATCTAGCTTGTGTAGTAGCCAATGCAACATTAGCAACCTCGCGCTAAAGCTAATAACAAACCAATAGGCTAACAAATTAGCATTCATCTGTTGTACGTGACTAGATCTTTAATCATGTACATTTTTCATTAATTATAAAACGTACTTACAGTTCTCGTAAAGAGTTGCATTATTAGCTTCTAAAATGGGATTTTCTTAATGTTTATGTGGATTTCCTCATGTGTCCTGTGAGTTGTGTTGCTCGGTAACCAGGAGAGCTCTCCGCCAATCAGAACAGCTGTAGCAGTGAAGGCCACGCCCTCTCCGGACATACCCGTGCCTTCTGCTTGACTAAACTCACCATTCAACAGGAAAAATACAATAAACGCACACGAGTTTCCATGGCCAAAAATTCAACACTGTTTTTATTTATTATAAATCAGTACATTTCTTATAAAAACAAAATAAAAGGGGATGAAATAAAACAATTTTAGATGTTTAATTAGATAGTGGCCACCCACTTCCACTCAACCCAAGTCACAGTCTGTTGATTAACCAGCAGGACTAACACTCATTCCAAAACACCCTTGCTTATATGAGGATCAATCTACAATTTGGATAAGCTTTCAAATGGTAATATTGTGGTTAACAGCAATCTCGGCAAAGCATTCCAAGTACATCAAATTAGCATGCCATTAGTTTCTGTGCAATTAATTGAAACCATTGCCAGCAGCGGTACTTGCATTATTTGTGACGTGTGTACACATATTTTAAGTGTATAGCAGTTGAAGGACGTAAAGACTAAAACTCCTGCAGTACAATAAAAGCTTTGTGAGGTGCCCAGTCTTTACACAGTTTAGGCACCCCTCTGTATCAATTACCCAGACCTCAATTTTTGATACAAAATTCCAATATTAAAATGAACAAGGCAGCTGAGAAAAGCCCACCTCATTCAGTTGCATACATTAAAATTGCTTGTTGATAGAAGGCGGACATGAATTATGGTAGATGTTAGGGGTCATGGGAAAGCACAGAAGCTGCTCACTGTTCAGGTAGCACTCAAAAGTCAAAGAACACTGAACACTGGGGAGAAGAGCAACCAACTTGGATTTAAAAGTACTCAAACTGATAAAAGTATGCCAATGTAACTGTAATTTCTTTTTAAAATGCCCCATGACTGAATTATAATTATCGTTTCCCACCATCTGTGGGCCAACAGTAACATGTAAAGTCAGTACAAGTTAACAAACTCGCTGCATGGACACATAAAACCATCTACTCACTGATTCATGATCTCATTTTTGGTACTTTGAATTAATTTAAAGGTAGATAAGACATTATTTCCCTTCTTCATTAGAGACGACCCCCTTGAACAAATTATATCCACCATGTTTCAAGATTAAATCTGTCGAATTTTGGAAAAAATGGTCATGGCTTGTTGCTGTCCATTTACTGAGCTAATTCTGCTGGGTTGTGGTAGGTAGGCGTACAAAAAAATAATAAAAAATCAAGCACATTTTTAAAACACAAGGGATGAGGGAAAAGTAAACCAATAACTTAAATAGAAGTGCTTAAAACAACAGTTCATAGAGCCCTTTCAAAAAAATAAAGCAAGCAGTAATTCCATCCCAACATACAAGGAGAGCTAACTGAATAGCTGAAATGATAATACTAATATTCATCCAATGATTCCCAGATGTACAGTTCACATATACATCATATCCTACCCCCAAGAACAAATATGGTTTCTGGTCAGTGCCCCCCCCATGTCTGTGAGCCACGGCTCCCCTCAGTGTCCAGTCTATCTGTGGTAGGAGAGCATTCTGTCTCAGTACACCTCCCTCCTTCTTCCTCCTTTGCCATCAGTGCCTGCTTCTCCTCTCTTTTCCTGCGCTCCAACTCCCACTCCACAAATGTGTCAAAGAGGCTGGGCCAGGCCTCGTCCTCACTGTAGTTGCTGAGGTCAGACCCAATAGCCTGGGTAAAGTTGAGGAACATGTTCCACGTGTCCCTGGAGATGCCCCGAATACCTGAGGGGTTCTCAGCTAGAAAATCCAGCCAGCGCTCCAGAATCTCCGGAGTGTCTTGTGTGAAAACCAGCCGCCATAGTGCGATTGCGATTTCCCGCTGAAGTGACCGTTGGCCCTCTTCAGCGTCCAGACCAAACTGGAAGGTGAAACGATAAAGGTCCTTGAAGTTCTCTTCAACCTGGGCTTCCAACAGCATGTAAGGGAAGCGTGAGCAGATGCCCTCAATACTGTCCGCCCTGATGGCCTTGCAGCCCTCAACAAACTCTTTCCTGATGACAAAAAACACAGGATCAGATGTCACAGTGGTTACACATAACTACAGTAGAATAATGTCATTTACAGCACTTCTCTGACATCTGCAAAACCAAACTTGTCTTTTGTTGTTTAAAAATGTCACAGCTGAAGTAGATGAGCTTATCTGGTCAACTTCAACAGCAGTCTGGGCTTTTCAAAGTCAAGTGTCATATAAAATGCTTGCGCTAGCATCGCTTAACAATGAAACATATGTTGTATTGTCCAAACACTTTGGACTGAAAAGTGCTGAGTTTAAAATCAAAGAGAGTGGGGGCAGAAACATATGACTCAGCCACAAATGGGAGCGCTATTCAGTGACTGCAGGCAGAATGGGAATGGGGCTCTGGAGCAGGACACACTTCCTGTATGACCTGACTGTGGGTTTTGTGTGTAAGACTAGATTTCTATGAACAAGTTCGAGAACATTTAAGAAAAGAGAGAACAATAAACTGGTTCTCACGCAGATCCAGAGGGCGGTGTGTGGAAAGATTTGATTTTATGGTTAAGGGAAGACAATTTTTGGGGTAAGAGGAGTGGCGAAAAGTTTAGTTGCTGTGCAAGTACAGAGGTGTGTTTAACCAAAGTCGTGTTTCCATTGTCGGAACTTCAGGGTAAATTCTGGGAAGGGGAAACTGACGAGGAGATACGATGTCCTGGTCCTCTCAGCTGTCGTGTCTCCATACAAATTCAGCTCTTTCAGGACTTTGCACAGAGGTCAGCATATCGCGACTGCTTCAGGAGTGAGTCACCGATCACCACCAAAAAGCATCTACAGTAACATTAATAATATTAAAGGGCTATTCCACCCAAAACTGAAATTTTGTCTGTTGATATATTTGCCATAGTTAGATAAGTGGGAAAAAAAACAATTTGTAACCAGCCTAGTCATCCTCCTGACCTGGCTGTACTCCTTTAGCTTTAGCTTAGCATAAAACACAGTAAGTGAATGGATCCAACTAGCATGTGAGTAAAAAAGTCCTTAACTCATTCCCTGCCATTGACGACTAAAGTCGTCTTTTCAAATCCAACTGCTGGCTGTCAAAGACGACTTTAGTCGTCATTTCGCTTTTTTTACAGGGCGGGCGTCGGAGCGAGCCCTCGCACCGTCAGAACAAACATCACGTGTCTAAAGCGGATCTTCATCCGTGTATGTCACACATCACGTGATCAGGAAGCAGAAAATCAATGGATTACAAGTTTGTTTTGGGCCGCTGCTGTAAAAAAACGATGCGCCGAACCAGAAATGCGTCTGGAGCGGCGGTTGGGCACCAGATTGTGAACGAACGGATAATGCTAGAAATATGGCGATTCTTCCTGATGTAAGAAGTGAGTCTACCCTTTCTTTTGGTAGCTTTGGCGTTTACATGATCATAGAGCACAATGTTCTGTGACTCTTCAAAAAACAGGAAAACGCTCAAAAACGCTGGCAGTCAGGGGCTTTCTGATCAGAAAACAGCTGGCAGTTAATGAGTTAAAATCACTCTGGCAAATATATCAAGACAAAATTTCAATTTTGGATGGAATATCCCTTTAAAATTTTATTCTGTCGAAGTACAGCATAATTGAATCCATTCAGAGGACTAGAGTGGCTGTGTGATGTCAAATGTGGTGGTCAATGACCAGAAGCTCAATTTTTTACGCTGTTCTGTGAGACAAAACAGCGGGCCATTCCAAGTACCTACCCCTGTTCAGGTACTCCATTGGTTCCTAAAAATTGCCCAGAAAATGGCTCGTTCAGCCAGCCCAGTGAAGTGGAGACGCGCACATGCCGGGAAGTTATGGTAAAATTACCCTGAAGTTCCGGTAGTGGAAACACGCCTCAAGATTGTAATTTTGGAGGTGAAAAAGTGAGTGTAAAGCCCAATGTAACCAAAGATTTGGTGCAAACCCATCCCTTCCAAAACCCTGCTGTACCTTGTGAATTTGCACATAGTAGCGGCTTGAAACTTCCAGGCAAGAACAAGAACACGGAACTCTGCTGGGTCCACACACAGATCATTACAAAACTTTTCCATGCCTTCCTCCAGGATGGCATCTTCCTGTTCATCCTTGTAGCATCCGAAAAGCTCCTCGATACGCAGCATGGACAACCCGTCTCCATCCAGACATTCGTCCTTGCATGGATCCCTCATCACTGTGGAGATGATTGTTGTCTCCACGGTAGCCTCTAAGGCTTTGGTGCCATTCAACTGCTCACTGGATTTGCAAGATGGGGCACTAGAATCTTCCTTGTGACTCCCTCCACTAGCACTTTCAACTCTCTTGTGGGACTTCGAGCTGCTCTCTTTGTCTCCACTCTTGCTGCCGAGCGAGGACGTCGGATTTTTACACTTGGTGACACACTGGCCCATGTCTTCCCTCCTGGTCCCCTGTCTGGCTTTCCTCCTCACCTTCAGTCCCCGTCCGAACCACCTAGACACCTCTGCTCTGGCCTGGCAAGACGTCTCAACATACCCTCAGGCCTACAGAGAGAACAGATACGTTGTTTAGTGTTATACTACAGAGTGCAGCTCTACTGTAAAACAGAAAATGTAAATAAAAAAATCAAATTAAGCTTACCTGTGCCAGATCTGTCGGGTATCAGGACGTCAGGTGGCAAATTTAAAACCCCTGAAATACAAGAACCACACAATACAAAAGTCTTTAAGTTTAGAAAACCTTAAGACAGAACACCAACAAAAAATATAAGAAAAATATCAGTGATGCCCAGAGACACTGATGGGGGACACATGGACGAGGCAGCTTTATTTATGTAGCACATATCATATACACAGGCAATTCAATGTGCTTTCCAGATGCAAGCAAAAACACTAGCTGCGTTTACATGGAGACGAGTAATTGAAATAAAAGAAAAAATGGTTTAATATAAGATTAGATATGAAGAAACATAGAGAAATGGACTGAATGTTCCATTCTGTTGTCGATTACAGTCTACATTTAAGGAGTTGTGTGCATGTTCTGTTAAGTTTTGTTCTTGTTAGAAAATGTTTGTTGAATCTGCAGCCTCCTCTGAACTCAGGACGCAGTATCTGCTCAGTAACCACTCTGGATCCTCAGATCTCTGCCAAATCCTCCAATAACACGAGATCAGCCATGCTACAATGTCAGATACCTGTCGGTCACATGTCTCTTTTATAGGTTTAAGCACCTTTCATGCGATAAAGCTATTTTTTTCCATCGAAATAATTAGAAGAATAATTAGTGGATGAGGAACACGCGTGGATGACTGAGACCTTCAGAATTGCTGTTCCCCCATTCTACCACTAGATGCTGTTCCTATGCATGGTCAGAGCTGTTCTTATATGCAGCTCCAGTGGCCTAGTGGTAGAGTGTCCGCCCCGGGACTGGGAGATCAGGGTTCGATTCCCGGTCGGGTCATACCAAAGACCTTGAAAAAATGGGACCCAATGCCTCCTCGCTTGACACTCAGCACTAAAGGGTTGGATTGGGGGGTTAAACCACCAAATAGTTCCCGAGCGCAGCTACAGCTGCAGCTCACCGCTCCCCACCACGGGGATGGGTCAAATGCGGAGATGTAATTTCACCAGTGTGTGATGATGACTTGGGACTTTAACTTTAAAAAGCAGATGAAAACTCATCTGTTCAGGCTTTGGTGTGACTTTCTATTGATTCTTCCTCACTAGCTTCTCTTCATGCTGCTGTTTCTACCAATTCTGTCTTTCTCAGGATCCCATGATTACCTTTTCTAATTCATTTTTTTCTTCCCTCACATTTTTAAAGTACGATTTTCCACTTTTCCCATTTTTGTTACGATTTTTAAATTATTACTTTTTTGTTCTTGTGAAGCGCCTCGTCATTTTTATCTTCAAAAGCGCTGTATAAAAAACAGTTTCTTCTTCTTCTACATAAAAATATGAGTAAGGACCTCTTTAATCCATTTATGACACTTTAGTTGAGTTTTTGTAACAATTATGCTAGAAATATAGCTTCAGAAATTGTTGTTCAGTTTTATTCTGAATCATCTCAAGACCCCTTGTGTAGCTCTTGGTGACCCACAGCGGCGTTCCGACACCAACTTAAAACCACTGAGCTACACAATAGAACAAATATGAGGACCAGGCCTGAGGAACCAGACTATAAAATTAGTACTTTATCATAAAACATCTGCTATGCAATTGCATTTTACTTGACAGTAACATGTGACACACCAAGATATCAAAGCACTAAGACCAGTGCTTAATTTGTAAATCAAACGTTACCAACGAAAGTAGTGATGTCGGACCAAAGTTCACTCAGGACAAAACTGATGCCGGATCGTGGGGGGTGGGGGGTGCGGTGCGGCGCCGGCTCATGATTAATGGAGTTTTTGACAAATAATTTGTAATTGTGCCCACATTCCCAAAGTTTACACAAATTCCTCACAAGGTCCTTGCATACTTCAGAGTTGCATCAGTGGGTTTGTAGGGACCTCTGACATTTACATACTTTTTATTGTTACAATAATTTGTTGGAATACTTACAAAAAAATCATCAATGTGATTTTTTTTTTTTGCAAAATGCAAACCATTTTCTACCATGAGGTTTAGACAGTCCCTCTGTTCAGAAAAAAAGAAAAAATATTCCTGACAAAAATGATCAGGAAATGATTAGGGATCATCTTATAATTAAGAATTACTGTGAAACTAACTCACAGAACACCAAACATGAAAACATCTGAAAATATTCCAGAATCCTTAGGTTATTACTGTGTTCATGCTGCTCTGATGAGTTGGTTCTGATTAAACGTTTAGGAAGCGCTGGAGCTGCAGGGAGATGCAGCTTTATCTCAGCTGTTTGCTTGAATACTTTAATAAACCACTGCTAAGGGCAAAATGTTACAACTCTGCTTTAGTGCTGCAGAAATGTTACAACATAATGAAATGATCTCATCACGTGTTTGTACTCCAGCTTCCTTAAATCTTCCGCTGCCCAGATCAATATATTAGGATGACTTTTACATGAGTGAGGCTGCAGCATGCTGGTGGCCATTTCTCACCAGAAAAAAGTATTTATTTTGTTAATATTAGGTTTTAACCTTTCATTTATACAGCTACTGGTTTTAACGGAGTTAAATACTGGCGGTGGTTATGTTAAACTCCAAACTTGACTTGAAAAAAAAAACACGACGAGCCTCGGGGGAAAATCTCTAAAGGCTGAAAGGAGGTAAATCTGCTACAGTCCTCGACAGAAAACCGTGTTATTCAGTGGTGATTCTGTTTGATTTGACAAACCTTAAGCTCAAAGCTGCTGCTCGTGAGCGCCGTGCGGGTGCGACGCTGCCAAAGCGTCTGTTTCCGCGACTGTGATTGGTCAAATGACGACACACTAAAACAAAGATCGTTTGTAACCAATATGACTCAGCTCCTTCCCTGATTGACTGCTGAAACCAGAACAGCTTAGTTGGCTTAAAAACGGCGATTTTGCCGAAAAGCGAAAAGTTTAGGTATGAGATTGGACAAATGAACCACTCACCCATAAGTCCCTGCCCAACACAGCGTCCTCATTTACCCACTGTAATCATGAGGTAAGCGCGAATTAACGGATCCTAGCAGACAATTACCGGAACGCGTCCCTTCAAAATAAGACAGTTCCCGGATCCTGTTCCGGCAAGATCCGGCTCAAATTAAGCCCTGACTAAGACCATTTTAAAGTGTGTTTTTTACCCAGTCCTAGAGAAACAAACGTTAAACATGTAAGTGTCTTTCACTATTAGAGAAAAAAAACACAGATACCAATCTAACCTAATTTCTAGTATACTGGTTAACAGATCAGCATCTTTGTTCTGAGCACCCTTGGTTTTGGTTCACATCTAGTTTTATATAAACACGGGTTATGAAAATCAATTTTCAATACTGGGGGAAATTTCCCCTTAACTGCTTCCAATGAAAAAGATTTAAACACACTTGTGACCTCAACCACAGGTCTTGTTCCTATCCTCCACTAAATTTAGTGTCTTTTCAAGATAAGGTTTTCTCTGCACCAAATACAGTTTATTGACTGCCACTGGTCCTCTGCTCCATCTGAATGTCAGCATTTCTTGATTAACCTAAACAGGATCGAGTATCAACTACAGAATAATTAAACAATGTGGATAATTAAGATTCCAAATGCATTCAAAAAAATTTATATATAATGAGCCAGCATTGTGACAGTCTGTTGTAGCATACAAGGAATGTCTTCAGCTCCTGCAGTCGGTGCAAAAGAAAGGCAAGTAAAAATCTGTGTTTTTGAGGGATATGAGTGTAATACAGGTCGATTCCATTACATCTACCCACACAGCTTTGTAGGTGATGTCTCATCAGACTGTGTGCAGTCCGTGAATGTAGGTAGTTACTGTTTAAGCTTGTCGAACAAGCTAATTACTTGGGTCGTATCCCTCGATGCCATGTCAGCATTTTGTGTAATCCCTCGACTGATGTGATGATGGGAGCCAACAGAAAAGTGTTTGTACTGTTTGCATTTAGTTTAGAGCTAAACCTGATGCCTCATGTCTTATTATTGCTGAGATTGTTGTTGCAGTATGTACAAATAATGAGGGCAGCACTTTAGAAATATATCACTATAAAATTCTGGCATTGTTTAAAGTGTTTTTTCATAAAGAGCAGGAGTTTCCAAAGCCCTGTTGTTTGCATATTTTGATTATGTTTAACTAAATCTTTTGAATAAAACTCTATGAAATTTGATACGTAACTTTGCACCCAGACACATCTAATCATGTGATCATTAGTTTTGATTCAGAAAGCTATTCTACTAACATTGTTCAGACAGAATGCTCAACAACAGTTAAATGTTCTAATGATGTGTTTGTAATTCATGAGGAGGACAAGAACAATCACACTATTTTTTACTTGCAAGCACAAAAATGATGTTATTAGCCATTTGCTAGTTAATCTGTAAATGCATCATTTTCTTTCCACCAACCCAATTACTAAAAGACACATGGTAGGTTAAAACACACACACACACACACACAATGGATGTGATGATTCTGTGCATCATATCATAATAGAGCAGATGATGACAATTTTACTTACAGACACTCCGTCAGATGGCATTGTCTTTCAGTTCTGCTCCATCATTGTGACCTTGAGATCAGCAATGCTGAAGAGACACATTATATTGTCATCATAAGCAGAAAGCGATAGTTCATCATTCCCAAAGCTGCAGGGACTATTTTTGTCAATACACAGAGAGTGTTATTTGAGCACAACTAAACTCTCATCCTGCAAAATAATCCTTGTAGACAGTTTTAATATACCCAAAAATGACAGTTCAAAGTCATTGTGAAATATTTATACTGTGCAATAAAGGATATTTGGTAATCTTTCTGTGCCTCTGCTTTAATGTTTTCTGTTCAAATCTGCATCCACTAAGAAAGATGCTATAATGAAACATAATTCAAAAACCTTAGTGCAAAATACACAGCTTTAACTTTTAAACCCAAACTCAACTCTGTTCAGATCATTGATAATGTAGAGCCAATAGTCATAAATTAATAAAGATTCAGATTCAGGCTTAAGGAGCAAATCGCCCGTACAGATCAATGCCCTGGACATGTAGAGGCAAGTCTCCCACGTTTCTAACTTGGCTAACTTCAAGTCCCTGACATCAGATGGACGTCTAAAGGCCTACTTATCCACAATAAACAGGCATCACCGTGTAACACATCCAGACGTCAGTTTAACCGGATTAGCTAGTCTTAAAAACTGTCCGAGGCGAACAGCAGCAAGGATATTAATGTGTAACATCTGCAACTATGTTGTCACCGAGCACGAGCTGCTGGGTTTTAAAAACACACATCTGATAATGATCATCTGAATAAGTTATGCTTGTTAGAGATAGACAAGCACTTGATCAGGATCAAGGGAGCTTAACAGCACATGTACAACACTTCCAAATGAAATGTCAACACTGATTCAGTTTTTATTTAATAGTCAGTTTAAACTGCTTCAAGTAGTCTTGGGCAACACTCGCTGATCGGTTACTGATCAACGATCCATCCTCGTCACCGGGCCATTTAAATATCCACATCTAAACTGCCTGGCCCTCACTACGTCGACATAGCTAAAAGTTAGCTAACGGCTATGCTAAGTCTTCTCCGGCTGACACAACGAGATAAATATCCACGAAAAGAAGCTTACCTTTTTAGGAAAAATATAGGCCGTGTCATTTGAATGTACATCGCTTCAGAAATGTCAATGAAAACAAAGGCAGATAAATAAGTTGGCTGACATACGAGCAGTAACGAACTGAGGCAAACTCGTCGTCAGATTGTTAGCAAACTAGCAGGCAGCTGACCAAAAAAGAAAAAAAAAGAAAAAACTTCCACAATAAAGTTGTACTCTATTCTACCTTTAAGCAATGATAAAATTATTAGCAGCCAGAGTTTGTATCGGAATCCATTTTTGCTGGTTCGCAGTTTAAATAAGTTAAAAAGCCACTCTCGGAGTAAGGCTGCCTATTTCTTTGTGCTTCCCCCTTTTAGTCATTGAACTACGTTATGGACATTTTCCTGCATCACTTCCTCCCTCCGTGCTAACAGCCAACAGCTGATCCCCATCTGAGCGGGGGTGTCACACCGAATTCTGTCACCATAATAGTTTGGACTTGACCGGGAAAGTCCAAAGATGTTTTTGTTTTGTTTTCTTGTGGCGTTTTTAATTCCAGAGTGAAACAATGAATAGGAAACAAGTCTATACAGTTTGTACATATTTTTTTTTTATAAATTTTTATCGCTCTTTTGTTAATTTTATTGTTTACTTTATAAAAGTATTTTTTATTTATAGTTTAAACGTATATTGTGATTTTTTACTTTTCTTTTTTATTTGCAAAATGTGGCACGAGTGTCTAAAATAAAAAATACACACATTTCTGACATAAATCGCAGTTGTTGTGTTTTCTTTTTATTTCATGTACAATTTTATTGCATTTGAGTTATTGGTGTAGCTTTGTACAATAGGTTTCACACACCCACACCAGTGGCGGCTAGTGAAAACAATTGCTGGTGGGGCTATATGTGAAATATTTCCCTTCTTAATCATAATAATTATTAAAATGAACAGTTGAAAATGACTACAATTGCAAAACAATCATTAATGTTCCTCCTCCAAATAAGCTTTTTTTAGAGATAAAATTAAATGGTAGACTATAATAGAAGTAATACTCAAATAAATACACAAGCCTACCGTGTGAGCCTTTAAAAGCAACCACAGTCAATCATTTCCATTTTTGTTGTTATTTCCATTTTCTTTTGTCCTTAGTTTTTTTTCCCTAGCTTGACTTTGTCTCCTAAGGCCTGTTTATCTCAATCATCTGCTCAAGCAAAGCATGCACACCTCAAAGCGCAACACTCAGCTCCACCAGTAGGTGACACTAACACAACATAATATTTGAATTGGATATCCTGCTTTAAACATTATTATCACATAAAATGAGAACAAATAAACAAATCTTACAGCAAAAGCTACAGGTAGGATTTCAGCTCTATACCACCAGCAGTAGGCCTAAGTGTGTGTGAATGAGGGAGTGAATGAGAGGAAGAAGGATAACCAGCACCTTAGTCACGGTTGCTGATTGGCCTAAAATTCACCAGTTCTCCTTAGCAGCCAAATATGATTGACTGTTTAGCTGAAGTTCAAGGGCGCTTTTTCCAATGCATCATGAGTGAAATTAGTGAGTCTGTTGGAGGAAATTTACTGTTTAATGAAAGCTGGTAAGAACAGGGCTGCCAGGACCTAAGCACACAACACGATTTATGTTTGTGTCAAACTAAAGGGTTGAGTCTATTGTTATTCCCAAGTTAGTAACAGTGCTCTTCACATTTAGCGCTAAAGGCCCCAGATTCACATCAGGACAGGTGTTACCAGATGACCGAGGAGACAAAACAATAATCTCAGTTTTGTCTTCATTAAAACTGCTATCCGGAGTTTTCCCCTTTCAGGAATAATGTATAATTTTTCAGAAATTCATAAAAGTGATTGTCTTATCATGTACTGTGATATAATGTAGGCAATACATCTTCGTTTTTTTTTTGCTAAGCCCGCCCCCTGTCCCATAGAGCTCCATGCAATATGAACTGACCACCAGTCAGCACTAACCAATAGCGTTAGGCTACCGCTTACATACAGACGTCAGTCACAGAGCGCACTCGAGCATTTAAAAACGAACCTCAGTTGATGCAGAGTTGACGACCTTTCTTGGGGACAAGTAAGTCTTTAAAATATAAATATATAAAAACACAACATAACGAGCATACTAATTGTAAAATAATGTGTTTTAGCTCTGTTTGTCATCTAGAGGAGCACGTTCATGAACGAGAGGCATTCCTTTCTGCCTTATATACAGAAGTGAAAACAACGTGTGGTGTGATACACTCGATAGCCACTAGATGGTGCAATCAGATAAAAGAAATAATCTGGATATCTCTTTTATGGAGCAAAAAGTTAGAAGCCATCCATGATCTAACCTACTGTATGCTAATGTAAAAGACGCATACACCTCTAGCCCCCTCCCCACGCTCGGCCGTTCTGATCACAATCTCATACATCTGGCCCCAGAATACACACCCAGGGTGAGAATAGAACCTGCACAGAAGTCAGTGAAAGTGTAGTCTGAGGAAGCCAGTGAGAGTCTTAAAGAGCGAGTAACACCTAAGTCAACTTTTTTTTTGCTGATAACCTGTATAGATGAGTGTCTAATAGTGCTGTAGACATGTGTAGTCATTATTTTGGCAGTTTAGTGCAACTTACTTAAATTTTAATATTTCAGCCCAAAACCGTAATTAGGCCCGAGCAGCGAAAGCGCTGCGAAGGCCTCTTGTTCTATCTCCATCTTCAGGTTAAAACTCTTACTGCTGTAGAGCTGCAGTGCAGGGTGACGTTGACTGTACCGTGCTACGTGGCTGCGCTGCACTGGACTCCAGCTGAGTCTCGGCCACACCTCCACCTGGCGCAACCACTCACCTGCCGATGTGACACGTTAGGGCTCGGAGCCGTTCGCCTCCTTGAAAAAAACCTCCTCATCCCCCTTTTTTTCTAGTGATAGTGGTGGACAGGAAATCCTCCAACCTGCTGGTGAATCTGAGTCTGCTTTTCTCCTGAGCGGTAGGTTTGCTTGTTTGTGTGATTGCGTGCACGCGTGAATGCACGCTCGCTTGTAAACGACTTGTATTTTCGACTGGGAAACTCAGAGGACCCACGTGGGGGGGGGGTTGAGGATGGTGCTGTCAATCACTGCCTCAGTGCCGCTCTCTCGGTCCTCCAGGTGATGCCTATTTTGCAAGTATTTTTCTAACAGGAAGTCTGCTAGGAATTAGTCTCCACCCATGGTGTTACTCTCCCTTTAAGGATTACTTCCAGTGCACATGGGAGACATTCTGCAGCATTCATGGAGATGACCTTGAGAGCCTGACCGTCTGTGTCACTATGTGAATTTCTGCATGGAGAATACTGTCCCAACACAGAGAGTGAGGTGTTTCTCGAATAATAAGTCCTGGCTGACCCCTGAGCTCTTTTCCCTTCTGAATGATAAGAAAAAACCTTTTATCGCTGGTGACAAGGAGGAGCAGAGAAGAGTCCAGAAGGAGCTCAAACACAAAATCAGACGAGCTAAAGACAGCTACAGGAAGAAGCTGGAGGAACAGCTGGGGCAGAACAATCCTCATGGTGCTTGGAGAGGCCTCAGAAACATCACTGGACACAGTGGAAGGAGTTGTGCTGGTGGGACAGTCGACGGGGACCAGAACTGGGCCAATGAGCTTAAGTAGAGAGAAGGGATCTTTTGTGTCTTGTTTCTATGTTTGGGCTCCATATTTACACTTAGAAGCATCCATACTGGACACACAAACTGTTTTTGTTAGTTTCTCTTCAACACAATGTCTATTCTAACGTCAGGTTACTTATATCGTTCAAGGGGGCCTTATCATTGTTAGTTTTAATAATAGTGGAATTTTTATTCACTTATATTCTTCCACTTGTGGCCCCCCGTTAGATGGCGCCCTTATCATTTGCCTATATTGCCAATAGGACAAGCTGGCCCTATAACAGCATTATGGATGGGAGGAATGAATTAAGACATCAATAATTTCAAAACAGATGGCAATAAGTTATTTGTTCCTGGGAAGATTGTAGTTCTGCCTATCTACAACAAAAATAGTATAAATGTATGTTCGGCTATCCAAAATACAATTACAGATAGCAAGAATAGATTTTTAATTTTACATATCTGAAATTAGAGTTTCTCCTGGTAGAAATTCAGTTTCTACTAACAATAATGCCCAAGATAGGAAGAATGTATTTGTGGATGGGAGGTGCTGTAAACCCAATACACATGAATGGGAAAATGTGACTTCATTTGTAGGAAGAATTACATTTCAGATATCTGAAATGTTCATTCTGGATAGTAAGAATGTTATTATGGATATCTGGAATGTTAATTTCTACTAATAACAATAGAATTATAGATATCTAGAATACACATCCAGTCTGCTTAAAAAATGTTATAACGGCCACCTTAAGTTTGAAAGGATTTTGAGATATCTTAAACTTAAATCATATAGTGCAGTTGTTATTATGGATATCCTTAATTATAATTTCTACTAATAACAAATAGCTGTTGATATCTTCATTTGCAATTTTGACTAGTAAGAATACAATTAGTACTAGGATAAATTAAATTATTGCCATATTAAATAGGAATTACAGAGAGGTCTGATTGATGATGAAATGTTAAAATGGCTTGTCACAGACCGGAAAGGGAGGAGACTTGGGCTGCTACCGTTACACACATACATGTAGAAGCCTCGTGGACTGGCACTGCCTATTCGAGCTGCCGTACCTGCTGAAAAAACCAGCATATGTTGTGTTTTGGATGCTGGTATGCTGGTCCAGCATTCAACGCTAGTCCAGCATGGAATGTTGTTAATTGGATTCTGGTCCAGTATGCTGCTGGTCCAGGATGGGGTACTGGTCTAGCATGCTAGTCCAGAATCCAAGTAACAGCATCCCATTCTGGACTACTGTCGAATGCTGGACCAGCATACCAACATCCAAAACACAACATATGCTGGTTTTTTCAGCAGGGTGGCCAGCCGCCATCTCAAATGGGTCTCCATTCGCCCCCAGTGCATTCATTTCTACTGAGGAAGGTGCTTACCCAGCTAAAAAACACATTTTATCAAGCTTTTTCACAAAACCACACACATGGTATGGCATGATAATTAAAATATAAATATAATTAAACACAATAAATTGAAATAATTTAAAATATAAAATCTCATCAGGTGGGCTAGAAAAGTCAATAGTAATCCCAAGTGATCTGTTTTTCAATAGTACACCTGTTGTTGCAACCGTAGACTGCACAAAAACGGGCATAGTTGCCCACTCCGCGACTTTGCAGAGTGAGGAGACCCATCCAATATGGCGGCGACGCTGTTACGCTCTCCAGCGCCCAATGGGGCGTCTACATATTCATGTCTATGCCGTTACATATCTTATCTTGATCACGTGTCACTGTTGGTTGCCACGACAACTCCAAACTAGCAGCGACCGGGAGTGTTTATCCAGCAGCTTCTTCTCAGAGTGTAGTAAAGTCAGCTTGTCTCTCGAACAATGTCGGACGTAGAATCTGACGAGGGAACGCCTCAAGACAGGGTGAGAGACTGTGACTGTGTTCATTCGGTTTGTTGATTTAACTGCGTTAGTTAGCAACAAACACGCTGCTAAAAGGTACTGTAGATTTTGGAGATAAAAATAATAATAACCGGAGCTGTAAGGTCAAATATGATGTTTAACGTTGTGTTTTAGCGCGGAAAACCGTTGTTTTATCTATTAAAACCACATTCCGCAACCTTTACACCTTAAAATAATGTTTTTTGTAAAGTTTTGGTGGCATACTATCATCTATTATGTTCATTTTCGGAGCTGTGATGGTAGGCACAGACATATATACGTAGACGCCTCGTGGACTGGCGCTGCCTAAAGGATCTGCCGTAGTGTCCGACCGCCATCTTAGTTGGGTCTCCATTCGCCCCCATTTCTACTGAGGAAGGTGCTGCTTACCAAACTAAAAAAACACATTTTATCAAGCTTTTTCACAAAATCAGACACATGATATGGCATGATAATTAAAATATGAATATAATTAAACAAAATAAATTAAAATATGAAGAAGTCAATAGTAATCCCACGTGATCTGTTTTAAATAGTACGCCAGTTGTTTTAACTGTAGGCTTCACAAAAACGGGCAAAGTTGCTCACTCTGCATTGACTTTGGACAGTGAGGAGACTCATCAAATATGGCGGTGACGCTGTTATGCTCTCCAACGCACAATGGGGCGTCTACGTATTCATGTGTATGGTGATAGGGAATCCCCATTGACATATAAATTTATGGACATAGCCCGCCCATTTGGATATTAATATCCAAAATGATTCAAAATGGGAGGTTCCCACTGCCTCGATTTTGGCCACGACACACGCCTCTTCACGCCCAGACAATCCAGAAATGGGAAAAGAGGTGGAGCTGACGTTGGGGCAGTGAGGTTGGGCGATAACGAACCAATGTATCAACTAGCTAAACTGAGCTAACACCTGAAGCTAAGACGGAGCTCCGAGATAGCGAACCACGCAGCTGTGGCTTCTGTGCGAGGCAACAGTGTTGGTTGTCTGTGGAGCTGTAATATGGACTGTAAAAATACGAGCAGAGCCTCAGACCGCTGCAATCGGAGCCGTGCGCCCTGGCTGTTTAAAAGAGCTCACATTCTGCTCTGCTCTGGGGGAGTTCAGTGGGATATTAGCTACATGCTAACTCAAAGCTAGTGGAGCGCCTTTTCGGGCGCCTTTAGCGAGAGAACCGCGGTTGAGCGACTCCAAAGTGTAACAAGATCAGCTCAAACAGCTGATTTTTTTCTGTAGTCTCCCTCAGAGAGTTCCACAGGTGACCACCACAACCAGAGCCTCAGACGGTAGCCAAGCAGCCGCGCGTCCCAGCTCCCTTGGGAGAAGGGAGTGTGCGGCTGCCTGTGTGTAGCAGCTTTTGCTGGACAGGAGACAGGAGAGGCCGGGTGCCCGCCTCGCTGGACCAATCCTGGTCCTGGAGAGCTACTATCCAGCACGTTTTAGTTTTAACTCTGCTTAAACACACCTGATTTCAATCAGCAGGTGATTAACAGGCTTCTGCAGAGCCTGATGAGCTGATGCACAGGTGATTCAACCACTAATTCAAGCGTGTTGGAGCAGAGTAACCACTAAAATATGCTGGATAGTAGCACTCCAGGACCAGGATTGGGCACCCCTGATTTAAACGGTTTTCTCAACATTCTGACTTTAGTCTTCAAAGTGGGACTTCGTCCTTATGTTTAATTTCTTCTGGGAGGTCTTTTTGGTCTGTTGTCATGCACTGACTCTTTTGTTTGTCTAACTGCAGTACGAAGGAGACAGAAATGAGAGAGGAGAGAGGCATGGATTTGGGAAAGCGTTTTTTCCCAATGGAGACATTTACGAGGGGAATTATGAAAAAGGAATAAGACATGGACAGGTGTGTTGTTAGAGCTGCTTTTCATACACACAAACTCTACTCACTGTTGGCTCTATTTCAGCTGAAACTCATATTTAAGGTAAGATAAGTTAATGCCATATTAGTCCCGCGAGTGGGAAATTTGAATTGTCATGGCAAAAAGTGGACAGTACAGGTAAAAAGCAGCAAAAGTTTAAAAACAACAGAATAAGAACAATAGAATAAAAATCTATACCAACAAGCAGTACACTGTAGTACACTGATTCAAGCAGTCTAGAAATATGAATATAAATAATTATGAGTGTGTTGAGAAATTTCAGGTCTATATATGTATGTATATATAAATGTTTGTTCAGAGATTTGAAGGTCTACAGTAAACCATCAACAACACTTTCCCTAATGTTCAAAACCATGTTTTAGGTCAATGGAATTAACAAATACTCTAATACTAAATACCCCAGTAATATGTTGGTAGGGCTGGGCGATATGGTCTAAAATCAATATTACGGTATATTGAGGAGTTCACCTCGATAACAATAATTGGACGATAACTACATGTATGCTCAACAAAAAAAGTTGTTCACTAGATGGGGCTGTCATGTGTATTACGTTGAGTCATTTGACTTGAGGTGGTACAGCTACTTAAATGAACGTCGCCAACCTACACACATCTTTTCAGTTTTTATTACCAAATTTATTGACATGGGAAAAATCATATCGGTTATAGTCAGAAATTTTGATAATACATTTTTGATTTATCGCCCAGCCCTATACGTTGGTGTAGATTTATAGTCATGATAGTCTTGAGAGTTTTAATTGAAAATCACTGGACATTATAGTTTTCTTGAAGACCTTTCGCCTCACATCCAACAGGCTTCTTCAGTTCAAAAACTTACAATGGCGAAAAATTGTACTTGGCAGCCATGAGGGAGGTCCCTAATTTTCAGTAGACTGAATGAGAGACTGTATGAGAGACAGATTGTAAAATAAAATAAAAAAATGCAAAATATCACAGACTTTCAACTACTTCTCTCTGGTTTGACAATGAACCGAGATAGATCAGAGAGCTTTGATGTAGCGTGTTGGTGAGACCCAAATGTAGAAGTATAAGCGCTGGGCAC
Organism: Aphyosemion australe; assembly: GCA_006937985.1. Taxonomy (NCBI): domain Eukaryota; kingdom Metazoa; phylum Chordata; class Actinopteri; order Cyprinodontiformes; family Nothobranchiidae; genus Aphyosemion; species Aphyosemion australe. The sequence goes on along the minus strand of SSNS01000311.1, from coordinate 670,505 downwards.
TGCTGACACACAGTTAATCTAGAAACGCCGGTTTTTTTCTTGAAGGGAAACAAGAACAAACAGGCGTTACAAAAAGAGTAAATGTCTGACTTCCTGGTCAGATGAGTGAAGGGTTGATAGGCGATGAAGTTCTGAAATTGTGGCATGAATTAGATGAATCAATGGCTGAGTGAGGAGCAGATGAGTTGACTTCTGTATAGAGTTCTGTGATCATATGTTATGTGGTACGCTGAGGCTGATGGGAGATGGGAGATGGAGTTCTTGACAATGGTTTTGGTACCATTCTTTATTCATGGCTGTCTTTTTGGGCAAAATTGTGAGTGAACCCACTCCCTTGGATGAGAAGCAACCCCACACATGAATGGTCTCACGATGCTTTACTGTTGGCATGACACAGGATTGAGGGTAGCACTCACCTTTTCTTCTCCGGACAAGCCTTTTTCCAGATGCCCCCAATCGGAAATGGGCTTCATCGGAGAATATGACTTTGCGAAATGGACTGCTGAGGACTGGGGCAAAGTCATATTCTCCGATGAAGCCCCTTGAATAAAGAATGGTACCAAAACACCTTCTGACAGCAACTTCTTCCAACAATCCAACAACAGTTTGGTGAAGAACAATGCATTTTTCAGCACGATGGAGCACCGTGCCAGAAGGCAAAAGTGATAACTCAGTGGCTCGGGGACCAAAACGTTGAAATTTTGGATCCATGGCCTGGAAACTCCCCAGATCTTAATCCCATTGAGAACTTGTGGTAAATCCTCAAGAGGCGGGTGGACAAACAACCCACTAATTCTGACAAACTCCAAGAAGTGATTATGAAAGAATGGGTTGAAATCAGTCAGGATTTGGCCCAGACGTTGATTGACTCTTTGCATAAATGTCATGTAATTGTTGATAAAAGCCTTTGAAACATATGAAGTGCTTGTACTTTTGGCCACAACTGTACAGGCCAATGAACTTAGGTGAGAGTTTTCTAGAATCTGTTCAAGTTGGCGGTGGAGAGAGCCAGACCTTGTCACTGGGTTGGAAGAACATTCCGGTACTGGGGCGGCTTCAGTGTTGAAGGACGTATTGGGTGTTGGTAGGGATGCACCAATCCACTTTTTTCACATTCAATCCGATACCGATATCAGAAGTTTAGTATCTGTCGATATCGATCTGATACCGATATGGAAAAACAGTATTACCCTTTAGGTACCAGGTTTTTTTCTTAATATTCAATTCTGCCATGACTATTTCAAAAGGTTGTAGCTTGAAAATGGTTAGAGATAAAGGTAAACTGTAAATGAGAAAAATCTTTAGTACCCAAAGTTTGTGATGGGAGCAAATTTTTATTTTTACAGGTAATTTTTACATCTAATTTTTAAATGTTCATTATATTTTTTATATTTTTAATTTATATATACATATATAAAGTTCTTTATTCATTTTTCGCTTCATTTTGTAATTTTTATTTTGTATGTTTTGATTTTGGCCAGTCAAGACAAATGCTTTATAGCCATATTTATCAGGTTTGTTGGACTTGTACAGCTTCAGGGTCGACCTTCCCTTGAATATAATGATCATTTGATCCAAGGAAAGTTCCTTATGTGGACTATAGATGTTTGGAATACATGGAATGTTCACATCGATTATGTGACGCACTTTTACTTTCACTTTCATATTTACCTAGGCTGCCGCTATTTGCGGCTTTTTTTTACATTCCCGCTATGCCTGTCACCATTAGCGGTGTTTTTACCATCCTTTCTACACCACCGTGTCCCGATCATGAAGAAATAGCCTCGGATCATGCGAGTGCAGCCTGATTACTCTCCTGAACACAGACTCTCTGTTGCTGCGCGCAGCATGACTTTCTCTCACTGGATGAGTGAGTATTCATCAGAGGGTGAATAGTCCAATTCAGAAATTAGAGTCAACTATTACCAGTCAAAGAACTTTGCCAACAATGAACAGTCCTGCCAGCATTGTAAGTTTTTACTCTCTAATATTCGCCCTCTGTGACCTCCGCTTGTCTCCTCCCTCCGTCGGGAGCGTCCCGGCTGGAGGCGATTTTCAAACTTTATAAACTCCAAAAATTTCAATAGAAACACACCCACAAGTGTTGCTCAAATTTAATTTACACCTTTCCACTATCTTCTGGTTTAAAGTAATAACTTCATGAGTGATACTATTTGCAGCTGTGGCTCGTTAAACTCTGCAATCATGCTGCACAGCATGGGGCTGTAGCGCATGACGTCGTCACTCACAGCACATTGAAATATACTGAATAGATCTATTCTTATGGACTGGGTCATAGATCGGGTCCATAGTCTCCGATACTCGATCTAGAATTTTCTCTATATCTGTACGGATACAGATATGAAGATCTGATCGGTGCATCCCTAGGTTTTGGCACAGGTGATGGCAGTGTGCCTTTATCGAGGCCATGCGACATCGTCGGACAAGGGTCTGAGCTGCAGGTAACTCCACCTCCAGTTCCTGGTGATTGAAAAGGGGAGGCTGATAGCTGTAACAGACTTCAAAAGGGCAGAGCCCTGTGGCTGAGGAGGTGTGAAGGTTGTAGGACAACTCTGCCCAGAGGAGGTAACATGGCCAGAGCGTCAGCTGGGTCGACACGAAGCACCGGAGGTAGCGGCCCAGCTGTTGGTTTGCTCGTTCCGTTTGTCCGTTGGTCTGGGGGTGGTACCCGGACAAGAGGCTGGATGTCATGCCCACCAAGAGACAAAAGACTTTTTAAACGAGAGCGAAAGCAGGTGTTTTGATAAGGAACGACTGACACACTTAGAACATGGACATATATGTCACACGTGTGATGAAAAAAACGCTCTGTGCAATTAACTATTTTTAGACATAGCACTTGTGCTACATGCTAATGCTAGCGCGTAGCATGCTCACAATCAAGTGGGTTTTTGAAAAAACACGATGGTCGTGAACCTAAGAATAACGAAATTCTACAAGCAGAAGAAAAGTCCTCACCATCCTGTTTATTCTTAGCTCTCTGCAGCGCTGTGGAGCAAAACCGCATCAGATACTGAGAGTATAGTTGTTGCTACAAGTCTGCTCAACACCGCTCCAGGAATATAGCAAGCCGTTGTAGTATGTAATTCACAAACGCTTCTATCTGTGAACATATTTTAAATTGGATTATTGCCAATCCGTAAATTATAGACATGCCACCATTACATTGTTACCAGTAGAAATGAAATGTTATTCAATATCTCAAAAGCTGTAAGACAGTTGAGGTGATAGTATGTTGTTTTGCACGCTATTGAACTGTTTTCTAATAATGTTCTGTTGTTAAATAAAGTAAAGAAGGAGAGAAAAAATGTTTCCCTAGCAGTTTTTAAATGTTCCGGTTTAATCCGCTTAATCGATTAATCGAGTCGAGACCCCATCCGATTCATAGATGATCCAAATAATCGTTGCAGCCTTACCCACGAGATCACAGGCACTTGGGTACAGGGAGTGGGCAGAGGTCCCCTGGGGAAGGCAGGTTAGAGGTCTTGGAGTGGGCACCGATCTCACGGGGAACGGTGAACTTCCTGACATCCCACGCTATGGAAGGCTACCAAAGAGCTCCATTCTGGTGGTCAGTCCATATGATGAAGGGTTCTGTGGCTCCCAGTAGTCATTGTCTCCACTCTTCTAGAGCCCATTTGATGGCCAGAAGCTCGTGATCACCAACCCCGTACTTCTGCTGCGTGGGAAAGAACTTGCGTGAAAAGTAACTGCATGGGTGAAGTTTCTGGTTAGGACCCGCTGTTAGACAATGGGGCCAACGCCTACATCCGAGGCATCGACCTTCACCACAAAGGGTCTCGAGGGGTCCGGGTGCAGAAGAATGGGAGCAGAGGTGAATTGATAAATGAGGCTGTAGAATACTTGATTGGCTGGTTTGGTGAGTGATGTTAATGGGGCGACAAAGGAGATGAAGTGGCAGAAGAAGCATCGATAAAAGTTGCTGAACCCCAGAAAGCTCTGCAACATGCTTTAGGCTGGTGGGAGTAGGCTATTCAGCAACTGCTTTAACCTTCTGAGGGTCCTTGGATAGCCCCTCTGAGGAAATGATAAAACCAAGGAATTAGATGGACTGTTGATGGAATGAACATTTTTTCCACTTTACAGTATAGACTGTTCTCCAATAGTCAAGTTAGAACAGCTCTGACATGGTGGACATGGTCTGCCTCAGAGCGGGAGTAGATCAGGATATCATCCAGGTAGGTGAACCGATCCAGCATGTCACGGCCAACATCATTGATTAGTTGCTGGAAAACGGCTAGGCTGTTGCACAGGCCAAAAGGCATGACCAGATATTCCCAGTGGCTGGTGGGTAGGCACGCCATAGGTCCACGACCTGTGAGAGGGCATCGAGGTTGGTTGCCATCAGGGGTAAAGGATGCCGGTCTTTAATGGTGATCTTGTTAAGACCACGGTAATCGATACGGGAGTGGAGTCCTCCATCCTTCTTGACAAAGAAGAAGCCAGCCACACCTGGTGATGTTGATGACCGGATGAACCCCTGCTGGAGGGCCTCTGAGATGTACTTGTCCATTGCTCTGGTCTTTGCGGGGGAGAGAGAAAAGAGGCGACCACGTGGAGGGATGGTTCCAGGTAGGAGTTTTGTCTCCATGTCGTAGGAAGGACCAGGTGAGAAGTGTAGCGGTTTAAGACCTGGGCTAGGTCATGGTACTGGGCCACTACGGCATCCAGATTGGGGTTAGAGCATGTGTTAGAGCAGTGAAATAACTCAAACATGCTGGATAGTGGCCTTCCAGGATTGGACAACCTTGTTCTAGGACATGGCAGTTGTTGCACTTATTAGTTTCCACACAGTTTGTTGTTGCTCAGTAAAAGGTGACCTTTACTAAAAAGGAATCATATGAGTAGATTTCTAAGTACAAACGTGTTAGATGTTTTTTCCTCCACTTGAAGGTTGGTCAAATAGATTATTCGATTAATCGACAGAGAATTTGATAAAATATTCAAATACTAAAATTTTGATTGCTGCAGCCCTAATTTCATCTTCAATGCTCTCAGTGATAGAAGGAGGTTTTTGTCCAAAATGTCCTTACTATGGATCAATTGTCCTGTCCCTTTTGCAGAAATGCAGCCCCAAAGCATATGTTTCCATCTATGGCGTTATTGGGATGCAGCTCAGCATTCTTTGCCCTCCTAACACAGTGAGTGACATTTGTAACCAAGTGTTCAATTTTGGTCTCATCTGATCACATGACATTATCCCATTCCTCCTCTGGATCATCCAGATGGTCTCTGGCAAACTTTAGACAGGTCTGGACATGTGCTGGCTCAAGCAGGGGTGCATGCACTGCAGGATTTTAATCTGTGATGTAGTGTGTTACTAATAGTAGCCTTTATTACTGTGGGCCCAGCCAGAGACTTATGTGACCTTTATGGCCTCAGTAGTAACAATATTGGCATTGTTAGTGTCCTCTATTGCCCAATTAGTGTGTTTGTTTCTAACCACAACTTCTAGTGCCCTTTTCCCAACAGCACTACTCAGCGTGACTCGAATGGATTTGGTCCAGTTGGAAAGCCCTTTTCAACAGCATGGGTCGGTATATTCCCCTAACTTTTCAGGAGTTGCTCTGTTGTGGTTCCTAGCATACTGAGCCGTCCTAATGCAATGTCAAAAAATGTCGGCCACTGATTGACAAGGGGACACTAGTTGTTCCAGAGCTTTCTGCACTGAGTTGAGTCAATTGTAGCTGTATTCAGCCATGTTCAGCAAGAAAAAGGGGCATTAGCCTCCTACTCCCAACCCAAGTTTTAAAACTGACGCAGCTTCTTGGATGAGAGGTGAATAGTTTTCAAGATAACCAAACACTCAAAACCATCTCAGTGGCCAAGTGGTATGAGTGTCCACCCTGGGACTGGAAGATCAGGGTTCAAATCCTGGTCGGGTCATGCCAAAGACTTTAAAAAATGGGACCCAATGCCTCCTCGCTTGATACTCTTAGGGCCGTGATATACTTGCTGTTTAACCTCGCGTTGGCGCAGGCAGCAGGCTGCGTCTTTGTTCATATACTTGCTGCTATACAGCGCTGCACTGCATGCAGTACCGGAGTGTTCCACTGGGGGGCAAACAAGAGTACTCAGACCGGATAGAGAGCCGGGGCAACCAAAACAAACATGGCGTCAATAAAATAAGTCAGTAACTGGTTAATTTTGAGATTACGGCAGAAAAAAGACAGCAGCGGTATCGTAGATGATGTGGAAAGACCTCAAAACCAAAGACGGAGTCACCATGGTGAGTGTTGCTCCCTCGTTTTGTCAACTCCACCTACTGGTTGCTCGTATATTACAGCATTTGTCGTGTTGCGTCGCGTTAATTTCGGGAGACGTGCACAAACGACGCTTCAAATCAACGCAAGCTACGCGTGGCAGCCATTTTAAACACGCGTACGCGTCGCTAAACAGCAAGTATATCACGGCCCTTAAGGGGTTGGATTGGAGGGTTAAAGCACCAAATAGTTCCTGAGCGTGGCTGCGTCTGCAGCTCACCCCTCCCCCAGGGGATGGGTCAAATGCAGAGAACACATTTCACCTCACATCAGTGTGTGTGACGAATAATGTGACTTTAATTCTTTAACTTTAATTACTCAAGTACTAGTACCCATTAACTCAGTATTTAAATATTTGTGATCAAGCTGCCAAATGTTGTAATTTTATAGTTCATAAGGCTCAGCCCTGCTTTTGCCCATCTGACCTTATTTTTATGTGACTATCATATTTTTAAAATGATTTTAATTGTTGTGTCCTATAGGGGACTTATCGCTTTCATAATGGGGCAAGATATATAGGAAACTATTACCAGAATCTGAAACATGGACAGGGCATCTTCTACTATCCAAATGGATCCAAATATAAAGGTAGGATCTGTCTGTTTTGCACAACACTAAATTAAAATAAAAAAAGCCACAAAAATTGAAAACCATACTTTTTTTTGTGAATTCTTGATAAACTCAGCCATCCCTAATTGAACTCTGTATGCTGAATGAATGCCTTGGTGTGGATTTTGTTTAATATGACCAATTAAAGAACCACCTACTTCCTTTACATTACACCATGTAAGAAGCAGGTGTTTCCACCAGGATGTTCTTTAGCTCATTCAGTCCCACTGAAAAAAGAAAAATAATTCTTTTATAGTTCCTTGTGTCAACTGAAGGATTAATTTCTGTAGAGATAACGAACAAAGCTGTTAGTGCAGTTGGTTCTGATCTGACCCATTGGTCCTCTTTAAAACGTAGGGTGCAAAGGGAGCTAAAGTTTTGGTGTGTTAATAACTAAGAGGCATCCCAACAAAAACTCATAGAGCAACACTTTTCTTAAGGCCTTGTTCAAAACGTTGGTATCAACTTGGAGTCAACCCTGATTGACAACTAAACACCTCGTGAATCACTGGCTGAATTTTAATGAAACTTTCAGAAAGTGATCACTGAATGTACATCTACAGCTGATTACATATTATGACTTTTTCAAAAAGGATATAATTGTCCTATGGTCCATACAATATGTGTTTATGTAGTTCTTTAAACTAAATCTTTCTTATATAAAGCAATCCCAGCACCTTTATTCTTAGACATTTTCAGTAGCTTCCAGAATGAGCTGTTTCAGATCTCTGTCACTTTTGGAAAACAAGCTCCAGTTGGCCACACCCACCCATCCCTCGCTCAAGCTGCTATAAAAGCTCCAATATCAGAGATGGGCTGGAAGTAAAGCCACTGCTCCTTCAGCCTGGAGAGGTAAGAGAGGGTTCTATGCAAATGCAGTCATTTGTGATGTCACAAAAGGGGGCTTTTTGGAACGGCTCATTTTAGGCACATAATTCCTAAAACCAAACACTAATAGAAAACAGATAGATGGGTTTTTTCCACAATTGTAGTGTTTATACAGGCAGTAGAGACCCACATGGCTGTACAAAAAGATGCTAAACATGAGTTTTGCATAATATGTCCTCTTTAATGTTCAAAGTCACCCCTAATCAAGATTGCTGCAACAGCTAATTGACATTAGCAAACACAAAAATGGCTACAATTCAGTCAGTTTTACAGATGTTGAGCTGAACTTTGTGGTGTTAGGAACTGAGAGTCATTCTCAGCACATTTTCTGACACCATACATAAAAGTACTTTGGAAATCTTACCAAAACAATTTTCATTTCATTATTTTTCAACAATAGATTACATTTATCTAACAATTTGGCATGAAAGGCATAAGGAGTTATCATTTCCTTCAAGAATTGTTGGCTTGTTTGTAGTTTTAGTTTAACCTGATGACTAGATCTCAACTAATAATTCCTTAAACAACTTGTCACAATTTGAGTATTAATACAGCATTACATTATCCCGTGAATAAAATTGTCTACAAGTTTATAGCGTATTTAATTTAATAAAAACATTATCTGATTGAGCTGTTTCTCTGATCTGACTGAGACATGTACATGGAGCAGTTGTATGTAGCTGCTAAGTTCTATGTTTTTGCTCTTAGGGTCATGGCTAGAGGACCTGAAACATGGCCATGGCGTCTACACCTATCCCAATGGAGATACGTATGATGGAGAATGGCAGCTCAACTTGAGGTATGATCACATCCTTACCTTTAACAAGTGAAATATGTTAGTTCTTGTGTTCTCCCAACCCGGTCTCACAGCATTTCGTGACATAGTCATGAACTGCAATGTAATTTTTCGTGCTCGTGGACACGAATACGTCTTTTTTTTCGTGCTACTCAACACGAATTTCAGCGTCATTGAAACGCATGGGTCTATAAATCGTCACCTCAGTGCTTCGTTTTTTTAATCATTTAGAACTGCAGCGCTACATTTATTTAGCGTTTAACCCTTAAATCAACTTTTTGACACACGATTATTTATTTTGCTTTATTTTTGACGAGTTTTTTATGGATTTAAATACTATCGTTTGTATTTTTTCCCAGGTTGCAAATGATCTGTTTCATCATACTTTTATTTATCAGAAAATTACTATTTTAATAAGGAAGAAACGTGTGGGAGATCGCTTTGAGGTTGCTTAAGGAGAAACTTACTTTTCATTGAACACAAATCGGCATGTTTTATTGCGAAAGAACCGGAAGTTCCTCTAAACAAGAGGCGAAAGGAACTACAATGCCCATGAGGTCTAGCTCGAGAGTGACGGGAAGCTTCCATGTTTTTGAAATGTCATATAAAATATACTACGATCCTCTTGCAGATTGAGTATTAGTATGTTTTTATTTGGTCATTTGACTCAATTTTAACGTACTTTTGTCCTGCTTCCCTGAATAAATGTTGTGATTTTATCATCAGGCTAGGAAAAACAAACACTTTCATCCTATGTTTATTAATTTAAAACAACAGAAAAATGACTATTTAAAAAGGAAGAAAAGTGTGGGGGTCGCTTAGATATTGGTTAAAGAGAAACCTATTTTTCAGTGAACACAAATCGGACCGCAGCGTGTTTTATTGAGAAAGAACCGGAAGTGCTTGAAGTCCCGGAAGTACTGTCTTCCAGCTTGACTTCATTTCCTTTCTCCTGTCTGTTCAGCCGAGTTTTCATCAAAACTGTTGAGACTGAAGCGATTTGAAGAGAAAGTTATAATGAAAGATAACTCTGATTTGATTTTGCCATGCTGTGCTGACACTTCCCCGCAAACTAAATTCCTAATGGACAAATAAAGTGAATTTTGATGCCTTCATCGGGCTGCTCCTTTTCATTCAGAGGAACCAGCTAAGGTGGTTTGGGCATTTGATAAGAATGTGCCCTGGATATCCCCCAGGGGTCCCGGCCGGAGGCCCCTGGATTGACCAGAACACGTAGGGATTATATTTCTATGTTGGCTGAGGAATGCCTGAGAATTCTGTTGTTGAAGCTGGTGGATCCAATTGGGTTCAAATGAAGGCAACTGGACCTCTTTGGTTTCTTGAAGATGTTTCGCTTCTCATCTGAGGAGATTTGTCAATTCTGAATGGAATATAGGATGGTCGATCTGAAATAAACTAAACTAACTAAACTTTTCTGTTTATGTTACAGCCTCATTCCAAAATGGATTAAATTCATTGTGCCCATAAAATTCAAAACACAACAGCCCATAATGATAATGTGAAAAAAGTGTCTTTGAAGTTGTTGCAAATTTATTAAAAATAAAAAACTTGAGAAATCACATGTACATAAGTATTCACAGCCTTTGCTCAGTACTTTGTTGATGCACCTTTGGCAGCAATTACAGCCTCAAGTCGTTTTGAATATGATGCCACCAGCTTGCCACACCTATCTCTGGGCAGTTTCGCCCATTCCTCTTTGCAGTACCTCTGGAGCTCCATCAGGTTGGATGGAAAGCGTCGGTGCAGCCATTTTCAGATCTCTCCAGAGATTTCCAATGGGGTTCAGGTCTGGGCTCTGGCTGGGCCACTCAAAGACATTCACCGAGTTGTTCTGTAGTCAGTCCTTCCATGTTTTGGCTGTGTGCTTAGGGTCATTGTCCTGCTGAAAGGTGAAGCGTCACCCCAGTCTGAGGTCAAGAGCGCTTTGGAGCAGGTTTTCATCCAGGATGTCTCTGTACATTGCTGCAGTCATCTTTCCCTCTATCCTGACTAGTCTTCCAGTTCCTGCCGCTGAAAAACATCCCCACAGCATAATGCTGCCACCACCATGCTTCAGGGATGGTTTTGGCCTGGTGATGAGCGGTGCCTGATTTTCTCCAAACGTAACGCCTGGCATTCACTCCAAAAAGTTCCATTTTTGTCTCCTCAGACCAGAGGATTTTGTTTCTCATGGTCTGAGAGTCCCTAAGGTGTCTCTTGGCAAACTCCAGGCGGGCTGCCATGTGCCTTTTACTAAGGAGAGGCTTCCGTCTGGCCACTCTACCATACAGGCCTGATTGGTGGCTTGCTGCAGAGATGGTTGTCCTTCTGGAAGGTTCTCCTCTCTCCAAAGGGACTGCTGGAGCTCTGACAAAGTGACCATCGGGTTATTGGTCACCTCCCTGACCAAGGCCCTTCTCCCCCGTTCACTCAGCTTAGAAGGCCGGCCAGCTCTAGGAAGAGTCTTGGTGGTTCCAAACTTCTTCCACTTACGGATGATGGAGGCCACTGTGCTCATAGGAACCTCTAAAGCAGCAGAAATGTTTCTGTAACCTTCCCCAGCCTTGTGCCTCAAGACAATCCTGTCTCGGAGGTCTACACTCAGTTCCTTTGTCTGCATGCTTGGTTTGTGCTTTGACATGNTTCATCGGGCTGCTCCTTTACATTCAGAGGAACCAGCTAAGGTGGTTTGGGCATTTGATAAGAATGTGCCCTGGATATCCCCCAGGGGTCCCGGCCGGAGGCCCCTGGATTGACCAGAACACGTAGGGATTATATTTCTATGTTGGCTGAGGAATGCCTGAGAATTCTGCTGTTGAAGCTGGTGGATCCAATTGGGTTCAAATGAAGGCAACTGGATCTCTTTGGTTTCTTGAAGACGTTTCGCTTCTCATCTGAGGAGCTTTGTCAATTCTGAATGGAATATGGGAGGGTCGATCTGTAGCTGTCTATTGTTTCTTGGCGAGCAGAAACTGCCTGTGAAAACCTCTCCTCCCTACCTCCTGATGAGTCATTTGCATCGTTAGCCTCTATTGTGTGGGAGTTGTGTTGATTAGATGCAGAAGGGTGTGAACTAGACTGAAACAGTTTTGGAATTAGGTTCAAAGCTGCAATATAGGTGCTGGAAAGGTGCCCCCCTCCACTGTGGTTGTAGAAAACATGAGGATGGATATGCTCGTCGTGCCTGTAACGCTGGAAACCATCATCAAGGTCACATTTCTTCTCATCAGAGAATAAAACTTTCTTCCACCTTTCATGTTTTGTGCTCTCTTGCTAAGTCCAAATTGTCACCTCTGTGGTGTTCAAGGAGACGAGGCCTTTGAAGACATTTTTGTTTTTGAAGCCCTTCAGTCTCAGATGTTGTCTGATGGTTATGTGCTGCTGTTGGTACCAGTAACAGCCTGTAATTAGGTTGAAGATCGTCCAGTGTCTTGATGGACAGTATATTGGATCCAACAGCTCAGTGCTGATGAAATTCACTTGAGTCTTTCAGTTTTGTTCCCTAACCCTCAGCATCATTTGAGAAATTCCAAATGACTGTCTGTGTCCATCCTCAGCAGCTATGGCGTGCTTAAGGAGACCCTATTTATGCAGTTCAACTACTTAACCCAACCTTCTTTTTGCCTTTGCCAGACCGTCATCACAACACCATGACAATTTTTGGCCTTTTAAAGGCAGGTGGTCTTAAAGAGCAAATTGCAAGTTAGAGACTCCCATGAACCAATGTTTCAATATTTCAGTGTTCTGTCTCTCTCTAATTTATTGTTTGCCCTACTTCAAACCTTCCAACAAAGCAAAATATGACTTTGGAATATATATATAATATATATATATATACATATATATAGTGCATCCGGAAAGTATTCACAGCGCTTCTAGAAGTCTTGTTCAATTTAAAGTAAGATTTAAAAAACATACAATAAATGACCCAGCCAGCACACATAGGTGGGCCCCATATGGAAGCTATATGGGCAAGCCATATGGGTCCCACCAGGGTTTGTCCGCAGTTTCCATGGTGGCCCCACAGGGGTTTACCCGTGTTTGAGTCAAACCCTCTGAAAACCCATGTGGGGCCCATTAAAATTTATATGGGCAAAAATCTTTCTGGGCAAAACCCCATGGGGCCATCGTGGAAACTGCGGACAAACCCTGGTGGGACCCATACGGCTTGCCCATATAGATTCTATATGGGACCCACCTAGGTGTGCTGGCTGGGGAGTATCGAGAAGAGACGTAGATGTTCTTTTCTTGTCTTTAGATTAGGGATTATGTCTCACATGGTTATGGGTATATGAAATAATACATCTGATTGTATTTTGTACTGTTAATTGCTGGTAAAGTGTATATAGTTTGTGTCATTTTAATCTACCTCTTTTATGAAATGTGTGTGTCATTATGGTTCATTGAGGAGACTGGAGTTGGTTTAGGGTGTGTTTAGGCCTGTTTTGTTTTGTTGTGTATTTTTGTATATTGTTTAGGTTATACCTGTTTGTGTAAATGTGAGTGGGGATTGGAATTTTGATAAGCTTCAGCTTCTTCCGACTCCGTTTCAGATCATGTACCGGGAGTTTAAATGGTATGTTTCTTGTATGTATGTATTTGAATATCTGTGTGTGATCTGAAATAAACTAAACTAAACTAACTAAACTTTTCTGTTTATGTTACAGCTTCATTCCAAAATGGATTAAATTCATTGTGCCCATAAAATTCAAAACACAACAGCCCATAATGATAATGTGAAAAAAGTGTCTTTGAAGTTGTTGCAAATTTATTAAAAATAAAAAACTTGAGAAATCACATGTACATAAGTATTCACAGCCTTTGCTCAGTACTTTGTTGATGCACCTTTGGCAGCAATTACAGCCTCAAGTCGTTTTGAATATGATGCCACCAGCTTGCCACACCTATCTCTGGGCAGTTTCGCCCATTCCTCTTTGCAGTACCTCTCGAGCTCCATCAGGTTGGATGGAAAGCGTCGGTGCAGCCATTTTCAGATCTCTCCAGAGATTTCCAATGGGGTTCAGGTCTGGGCTCTGGCTGGGCCACTCAAAGACATTCACCGAGTTGTTCTGTAGTCAGTCCTTCCATGTTTTGGCTGTGTGCTTAGGGTCATTGTCCTGCTGAAAGGTGAAGCGTCACCCCAGTCTGAGGTCAAGAGCGCTTTGGAGCAGGTTTTCATCCAGGATGTCTCTGTACATTGCTGCAGTCATCTTTCCCTCTATCCTGACTAGTCTTCCAGTTCCTGCCGCTGAAAAACATCCCCACAGCATNGGCCTGATTGGTGGCTTGCTGCAGAGATGGTTGTCCTTCTGGAAGGTTCTCCTCTCTCCAAAGGGACTGCTGGAGCTCTGACAAAGTGACCATCGGGTTATTGGTCACCTCCCTGACCAAGGCCCTTCTCCCCCGTTCACTCAGCTTAGAAGGCCGGCCAGCTCTAGGAAGAGTCTTGGTGGTTCCAAACTTCTTCCACTTACGGATGATGGAGGCCACTGTGCTCATAGGAACCTCTAAAGCAGCAGAAATGTTTCTGTAACCTTCCCCAGCCTTGTGCCTCAAGACAATCCTGTCTCGGAGGTCTACACTCAGTTCCTTTGTCTGCATGCTTGGTTTGTGCTTTGACATGCATTGTCAACCCAGGGGCCTTAGACAGGTGTGTGCCTTTCCAAATCATGTCCAATCAATTTCATTTTCCACAGGTGGACTCCAATTAATCTGCTGAAACACCTCAAGGATGATCAGTGGAAACAGAACGCACCTCAGCTCAATTCTGAGCTTCACGTCAAAGGCTGTGAATACTTATGTACATGTGATTTCTCACCTTTTTGATTTCTAATACATTTGCAACAACTTCAAAGACACTATTATCATTATGGGGTGTTGGGTGTTGAATTTTATGGGCACAATGAATTTAATCCATTTTAGAATGAGGCTGTAACAAACAAAAAAGTGGAAAAAGTGAAGCGCTGTGAATACTTTCTGGATGCACTGTACACACACACGCACGCACGCACGCACGCACGCACACACACACACACACACACGCGCACGCACGCACGCACGCACAC
>SSNS01000311.1:641676-655830 GCA_006937985.1 Aphyosemion australe | reverse complement strand
TGTTAATTGCTGGTAAAGTGTATATAGTTTGTGTCATTTTAATCTACCTCTTTTATGAAATGTGTGTGTCATTATGGTTCATTGAGGAGACTGGAGTTGGTTTAGGGTGTGTTTAGGCCTGTTTTGTTTTGTTGTGTATTTTTGTATATTGTTTAGGTTATACCTGTTTGTGTAAATGTGAGTGGGGATTGGAATTTTGATAAGCTTCAGCTTCTTCCGACTCCGTTTCAGATCATGTACCGGGAGTTTAAATGGTATGTTTCTTGTATGTATGTATTTGAATATCTGTGTGTGATCTGAAATAAACTAAACTAAACTAACTAAACTTTTCTGTTTATGTTACAGCTTCATTCCAAAATGGATTAAATTCATTGTGCCCATAAAATTCAAAACACAACAGCCCATAATGATAATGTGAAAAAAGTGTCTTTGAAGTTGTTGCAAATTTATTAAAAATAAAAAACTTGAGAAATCACATGTACATAAGTATTCACAGCCTTTGCTCAGTACTTTGTTGATGCACCTTTGGCAGCAATTACAGCCTCAAGTCGTTTTGAATATGATGCCACCAGCTTGCCACACCTATCTCTGGGCAGTTTCGCCCATTCCTCTTTGCAGTACCTCTGGAGCTCCATCAGGTTGGATGGAAAGCGTCGGTGCAGCCATTTTCAGATCTCTCCAGAGATTTCCAATGGGGTTCAGGTCTGGGCTCTGGCTGGGCCACTCAAAGACATTCACCGAGTTGTTCTGTAGTCAGTCCTTCCATGTTTTGGCTGTGTGCTTAGGGTCATTGTCCTGCTGAAAGGTGAAGCGTCACCCCAGTCTGAGGTCAAGAGCGCTTTGGAGCAGGTTTTCATCCAGGATGTCTCTGTACATTGCTGCAGTCATCTTTCCCTCTATCCTGACTAGTCTTCCAGTTCCTGCCGCTGAAAAACATCCCCACAGCATAATGCTGCCACCACCATGCTTCAGGGATGGTTTTGGCCTGGTGATGAGCGGTGCCTGATTTTCTCCAAACGTAACGCCTGGCATTCACTCCAAAAAGTTCCATTTTTGTCTCCTCAGACCAGAGGATTTTGTTTCTCATGGTCTGAGAGTCCCTAAGGTGTCTCTTGGCAAACTCCAGGCGGGCTGCCATGTGCCTTTTACTAAGGAGAGGCTTCCGTCTGGCCACTCTACCATACAGGCCTGATTGGTGGCTTGCTGCAGAGATGGTTGTCCTTCTGGAAGGTTCTCCTCTCTCCAAAGGGACTGCTGGAGCTCTGACAAAGTGACCATCGGGTTATTGGTCACCTCCCTGACCAAGGCCCTTCTCCCCCGTTCACTCAGCTTAGAAGGCCGGCCAGCTCTAGGAAGAGTCTTGGTGGTTCCAAACTTCTTCCACTTACGGATGATGGAGGCCACTGTGCTCATAGGAACCTCTAAAGCAGCAGAAATGTTTCTGTAACCTTCCCCGGCCTTGTGCCTCAAGACAATCCTCTCTCGGAGGTCTACACTCAATTCCTTTGTCTTCATGCTTGATTTGTGCTTTGACATGCACTGTCAACCCAGGGGCCTTAGACAGGTGTGTGCCTTTCCAAATCATGTCCAATCAATTTCATTTTCCACAGGTGGACTCCAATTAATCTGCTGAAACACCTCAAGGATGATCAGTGGAAACAGAACGCACCTCAGCTCAATTCTGAGCTTCACGTCAAAGGCTGTGAATACTTATGTACATGTGATTTCTCACCTTTTTGATTTCTAATACATTTGCAACAACTTCAAAGACACTATTATCATTATGGGGTGTTGGGTGTTGAATTTTATGGGCACAATGAATTTAATCCATTTTAGAATGAGGCTGTAACAAACAAAAAAGTGGAAAAAGTGAAGCGCTGTGAATACTTTCTGGATGCACTGTACACACACACGCACGCACACACACACACACACACACACACACACAACTAAATTCAATTCAGACGACTGGACCTACAATTACTATAAATTGAATATTAATGAAAACTAACCAAAGGGGACCTACATGAGATAAATGAACAGCTAAATTTACTTTTATTAGCCAACTTTTTTGTATCTGTATTAAAACACTTGATGCAATATGTTGGTAAAAGTTGGTGTGTTCCTTTTTTTTTCAGTTGGTCTGCCGCAAGATGGCTGCATTCCGTTTCTTAGTCCCGACGATCAGACACAAATATTTCTAGGATTAAACGTGGTTTCTACTATAAAACTAACACTATGTGTAGTTTATGATGCAAGAGTTATCTTTCATCATAACTTTCTCTTCAAATCGCTTCAGTCTCAACAGTTTTGATGAAAACTCGGCTGAACACTCAGGACAAAGGAAATGAAGTCAAGCTGGAAGACAGTACTTCCGGGACTTCAAGCACTTCCGGTTCTTTCTCAATAAAACACGCTGCGGTCCGATTTGTGTTAACTGAAAAATAGGTTTCTCTTTAACCAATATCGAAGCGACTCCCACACTTTTCTTCCTTTTTAAATAGTCATTTTCTGTTTTAAATTAATAAACATAGGATGAAAGAGTTTGTTTTTCCTAGCCTGATGGTAAAATCACAGCATTTATTCAGGGAAGCAGGACAAAAGTACGTTAAAATTGAAGTCAAAACGACCAAATGATTAAAACGTACTAATATACAATCTGCAAGAGGATCGTAGTACATTTTATATGCTATTTCAAAAACATGCAAGCTTCCCGTCATTCTCGAGACCTCATGGGCATTGTAGTTTTTTCTGGCTCTTGTTTAGAGGAACTTCCGGTTCTTTCTCAATAAAACATGCCGATTTGTGTTCAATGAAAAGTAAGTTTCTCTTTAAGCAATCTCAAAGCGATCTCCCACACGTTTCTTCCTTATTAAAATAGTATTTTCTGTTGTTGTTAAATAATAAAATAGGACATTTGCAACCTGGGAAAAATACAAACAATTATATTTCAATCCATAAAAACTCGTCAAAAATAAAGCGAAATAAAACAAAACAAGGATAATCGTGTGTCAAAAGATTGATTTAAGGGTCAAACGCTAAATAAAAGTAGCGCTGCAGTTCTAAATGATTTAAAAAATGAAGCACCCATGCGTTTCAATGACGCTGAAATTCGTGTTGAGTAGCACGAAAAAAAAGACGTATTCGTGTCCACGAGCACGAAAAATTACATTGCAGTTTGTGACTATGTCACGAAATGCTGTGAGACCGGGTTGGTTCTCCTTAGGCTACTGCCCCAGCGACCCGACTCTGGATAAGCAGATGAAAATGGATGGATGGAAAAGTGGAATGTGACAATATTTTTTTATTTTTATAAAAATAACTTTTGTTGATAGAATTATTTTTGTGATTGTTTAGAAACAAAATTGAATCCTGATCTAATGGCTCGCTGCAGTACAAGTTTTAAATCCCACCGGCTCTATATAAATGAATGAGACGTTGGCATGGACCAATAAATTAAAATCAACTTTAGATAATTGCTGCTTTGCTGCTGTGTGTTGAAATATTAATTTGCATTTAGTTGTACTTGTTGTAATTTGATGCTTTAAAACACCATTATTTTTAGGAGAGTGGTTGGGACTTACAGCTCCACTGGTTCTAAAAACACAACATGGCTGCGCTTGTGAACATGATATTTAGTTTTCATATTTGGACAATGAAAGTGTGGTGACAGTTTGTCTAGTTTTATTTAAAATGATTGTTTTAACAAGCTCCAAATATACCTGATTTTCAGTTCAAACACATTTTAGAATTGTTAAGATTTGAAGAATTATTTGTTGTTTAACTTATAATTAACCAAGTTTCTGCTTGAGTCAGTAAACCAGAACATAATATTACCAGTTTAACCAGCCTCAGAGGCCTTGGAATACCTCAACACACTGGTTTTGTGTGATTTCCAGGCACGGCCAGGGCATTTACCACTACAAGGATACTGGTGTAAAGTACACTGGCACATGGGTGAGTGGCAACATGGAGTCATCTGGAGAATACATCTTCTCTAACTACAGATACACGGGCAACTTCCTCAACAACAAGGTAGGTTTTGTTTTTCAAACTCGACGTTCAATGGAGAACATTTCATGTGTATATGACAGCATGACTTTGGTGTTAATGGTGAAATACTAAGTGTAAGTAGTTTAGTCAGATTACTATAATCACAGAATACTATAGCAGCTTCATAGTCCTCCATGACATCATTGTCCAGAGTTATTTTCATCAATAGAAACAATGAGCAGAATCATGTGATCTAAGGCTATGATTTGAATTATAGCAATAATCTGCTTTTTAAATTAATTTTTGTTTACAGACAGGCAGCAGCCATAACGCTTTGCATGTTTTGTTTCATTTTGATTATTGTTCATTCATTTTTTTCTAATCCAACGTTTCAGCCTCAGGGTGCAGGGAGTTATGTGTTTGACCATGGCTATGAGCAGCATGGAGAATACCAGCTAACAGAGCAGGTAATTCAACATAACACTATTTACTCTTTACAGCTGAATATAACATGTAGGTAGGACTTCTATTTCTACTACACATAGAGAAAATTAAAAATCATTTAAGTAAAATTGTAAGCTTCCGTCTACTTATGAGCATGAAGGTTTTGAGACTTTTAATTGTTTATTGATTGATTGATTAGTACAGTTTTGTTTCCAGGTTAGATAATTATAAAATAGACTAATGAAATCATTTTCAAAACAAGTCTGAATTTATTGTGAATTTTCTCTCCTCACAAGCCAGAATTACACAAACAGGCTCAACACTAATATTTGGTTAAAGGGGACCTAGAATGTAAACCGACATTTTCCTTGTTGTTGTTGAATAAGACAGCTTGGGTGGTCAACAGTAGCGTGCCAAAAAGTCAAAGCCGTGTTTGACCTACTTTTTATGTAAATTAGAAAGTTGAAAAAGGTGAGAGAAAACCTCCTGTTCTGAGAAAGCCTTCCTTAACATGTCATAAGGGGGAGCCACGCCTCCTCAAACCTGCATGTGTCTGAGGCCTTCTGGGGAAACCAACCAATCAGCATGTCCTGGCCGAGTGGGAGGGGTCAACAGCTCTTTTCACTGAAGGCCTGAGTAAGGGGGTTTAGAATGGCCTGTATCAGGGCTCCTGGGACAGATGAAAGCCAAAAAAAAATTTCTTATGCTTTTTGGAGGCTCAAAGCTCTGTTTTAGATTGTTGATTAATTGCATTCTAGGACACCTTTAAAGGAGCAATTCTACAATAAAATAATCACAAAACAGTCTAATGTCTCAATCATGTTGGAAGGAAGGTTATATTGAAACAGATTTCATTCTCAGCCAGCTGGGGGGTTGAGTTTTTCTCCTTTCAAAATGGTGAAAAAGGGACGTAAACCTTGACTCCTTCAGGTAGACTTCTTGTTATTGTCATCTTTGTGACTGACTCTAACACCTTTTTCCAGAAGACATTTATATTATCCATGTGGACAACTGTAGTCTCTAGTCCAGCTTGAATGTGTCTTTTTAGGATCAGGAGCTTCTTTCTTGGACCTATCAGTCTGTGTTGATGCAGAACTGGTTTCACTGTGGATGGAGAGACACTGTTAATCTAGGACAGGGGTCTCCAACCTTTTGGAGAGCGTAAGCTACTTTTACACCATGAAAGTACAGAAGAGCTACTGCCATACGATTTATTCACATCAATACTTTCCAAGTGTCAGTATGCTTACTATGTGCATTGTATTCACAAGCTGATTTCTCTATTTCAATACATCGAAATTGTAAAAAAAAGTAAAAGTAAAATATTGACATTCCTGTTTTAAATTCAAACTAAACGAAACATATTTTGTTTTTTAACTAATTGGATACTTTCAGATAATGAAATACAAATCTACTTTGTGTGAATGAGTTGACATTTTTTTAGAATGGGTCAGTAACATCAGTGCAAGCAAACGGAACACAGAGTAACAACTGATCATTTGCACGCAGACTGTGAGAAGTTACACTTCTCCGTAGAAGAGGCTTGCTCACGGAGCGAGCGAGAGGGAGAGAGAGAGGAAGAACTTTCACGATCGTATTTTATTACTAAATGGGACAATCAGCTGAAACAATTGAGGGAAATTTGTTGAAACTAAATCACAGGAGATGTCCAGAAAGTTTGGAAATGTGTGTTCATCATGTGTTCATAAACAAACAGCATTTAATTTGCATTAGCGAGATTTTAGCGCCGATAGGACTTTACTGTCGCCCAGAATATTTTACTGAGGATGTTTTTCAGCATCAGACTCCTGAAACCCAAATGAAATCACCCTGTCTTCTTCATCACCGCTCCAGCTCCAGCCACTGAGATCAAAGCTGAGAGGAACGCAGAGCTGTGCTGTAAACACCGCAGTTAATCTGCGTATTTCCAGTAGAACACGTTTGCCAAAAGATTTGTGCAATAATCAGATTTTTATGTTACTTCCACAACATGCTGATTTTAGATTAGATATAATGGGAAAAGGAAACGGCTTGCCATCAAATTTTAAAGCTGTCTCTCCTTAATTACAAGTCCTTCAAGTGGTTTTTAAATTAGCTGATGTTAAAATCTTGACCACCATACCAACCCAATATATACTTTGACACTTTTGTGTGATGAGCAACTTGAATGGCTTTGTGATGCAAACTGCAGTGAATGTGAAGTTGGCAGATTTTGTTCAATTTCTGGTTTTAGGATCTGGCTAAAATGTGCTTCAGTACTAAAAGCTTCCTCTGTCTGTGATTGGACTCAGTCTCCCTCTGTTCTTTGCAGCAGGTTGTTGAACATGAGTCAGACGAGCTGATCACCATTCCTGTCCTCAAGTGGATTCCTAAGCATGTCCCCAGCACAACTCCTCTGGATCCTGAAAAAGAATCTGAGTGAACTCCAACAGTAGAACTTCACCTGCAATGAAAACCTTGACAGACTCCAATCAAACCTTGTACTTTTTATGGAGCTATAAAGTTATTAAATAAGTCAATAAATTAATTAGATTTTAAAATGACATTTAGTTGACTACTTTGATTTTTGATTCTGTTTCTTAGACAGTAATATGCTTAAAGTACAAAACTAACAAACGCAAAAATAAAATATAAAAAATTCTGTTATTATGAGACTGATTTTCACAGCTCTAGAATTTGTGTAATGATGTTAACACATGATTTCATTACATAAATCTTATCCACCTGAGGTTTAATTGTCCCAACATGGAACCAAAGGTACATTATCTCTGAAGCAAGGGGGCTGCTGGAGCACTCAGGTAAGTATTCATGCAAATAAAAAACTAACGTTTCAACACCTTATGTGTCCGGCTACATCCGCGTGTGCTCGTGTCAATGACTGTAGAAACATTGGACGAATCCTCTGTGACGTCACCTATTTCTTTAGGTCTGGCTCAATGGGCGGTTCCAATCACCGCCATCTTGGCCATGTCACAAGTCTCATCACGTCCAGGCAATCCAAAAATGGGCAAAGAGGTGGAGCTGAGAGCAAGTCTCTGGAGAAGGTCCTGGCGTCGGCCAAACGCAGTGTGGGTGGTGACAGGGCACTCGGCACAACCATACCATATATGGAAAAAGTACCCTTGCTTTCTGGAACTGAATGGGGAGCTATGTCCTGTGTCAACTGTGGGGTCTCACTGTTTTTTGTTAAAACATTAACTAACTAAACTATCATTGTTCAGTTGTTTTACTTTTGTTCCACACTGTTTTCAACACAAGATCTTTCGAAAATTGTTAAAATATATTTAAGAAACAATTAATATTTTCAACTATCGTAGTTCCATTTCTAGCTTCCAAGTCAAAAACGAGATAAAGAGCAATTCCAAATAATTTTTCTATTACCTTTCTCTTTACTCAGCTCTAACTTGAAAACTACAATACTTGAATGCTTCAAATCTGGACTAGATTATTCTGCATTATTAGCAGTGTCCTGAAACCCCAGTTTGTGATTTGTGAAACATTTACTTAATTTGTGAGAGTTTAGTGAAAAGCATTTGCTGTAGTTTTTTGACATCTTGACCGCATTAGAACTGGTCCAGCTCAAAAACTACCGTATTTAATCATTTCAAGCTGGACTGGATTATTCTATTAGCACAAATGATTTTGTGACAATAATTCTACACTAACCACAGATATAGAACCGAATTAAAGAAGAAGCCTTAAAGGGGACATATTGTGTAAAACTCATCTTTTGGGCTACCTCATGGGTCACTACTGCCACTATAAACACTCCAAACAGGAAGAAAATCCATCCAGCCATTTGCTATCAATGTTTTGATTTAGGAATTATGTGCCTAAAACAAGCCATTTCAAAAAGTCCTCTTTGTGACATCACAAACGGAGAATTAGAAAAGAACCACCTCGCACGTGCAAGAGAGATCTGCTGCTGGAAGAGCAGCAGCTCTACTTTGATCTCCGCCCAGATATCGGAGCTTCTCAGCGAATACCAGCCTGATCAGGGGATGGGTGGGTGTGGCCAGCTCCAGCTTGTTTTCTTAAAGTGACAGAACCCTGAAATGGCTCATTCTGGAAGGTACTGAAACTGTCAAGAATAAAACTGCTGAGATTGTTTTATGTGAGACAGATTTAGTGTAAAGAACTTCATAACCCTGTTTGGTATTGACCATCGAACTAATATAACTTAAGAAAAAAAGTCAAAATATGTCCCCTTTAAACAGGATAAAAGTTTAAACTTGTGTGTTAATGTATGGGCGAGTTAGCAGTCGCTACAATAAAACAGGTTTCAAACTTAAAACATTTTTATTAACCAGCTCTTGTTGTAGTTCAGCGATTTGATCACTTTTCTCCACCCACAGCACAAACAGCTGCTTGAGGTGTGCTAAAGCACATTTGGACAAGCTAGCTTCATTTTGGAATAAGGTGCTGTGGACTGCTAAAACTAAAATTGAGTTATTTGGGCATAACAAGGGGCGTTATGCATGGAGGAAAAAGAACACAGCATTCCAAGAAAAGCACCTGCAACCTACAGTAAAATGTGGTGGTTCCATCATGCTGTGGGGCTGTGTGGCCAGTGCAGAGACTGGGAATCTTGTTATAGTCGAGCGACGCATGGATTCCACTCAATATCAGCAGATTCTGGAGACCAATATCTAAAATACCTTCAATCAGAATCCAGACTCTCATTGGAAGCTATAGGAAGCATTTAGATGCTGTTATATCTGCAAAAGGAGGATCTACTAAATACTGAGTTCATTTATTTTTTGTGGTGCCCAAATTTATTTAACTGCCCACATTTATGTATGTATGTGTGTGTATATACTGTGTACTGTGTATGTATGTATGTATGTATGTATGTATGAATGTATATATATATATATATACAGTATATATACATATATATAAATTAGTGATTTTTATTATGAGAGGTGCTACAAATCGTTTCTTCTTCAGGTGTGAAACTGGAAGACAAAATGGTTTAGAATGTTGTGGCATGAAGATGCAATACAATGGATTATTGTTGATTCTTGTGAACAATTTATTTATAACGTGGCATCGGAATCCTTTAATGATAACGTTAGCTGTTCTGCTGTTTTAATGCTGAGTTGGAAACTTTCTGATCTATAATTGCATCAGACTGTTCATATCTTTCATCTCAATATCAACACAATCAGCAGAGCCCTGCAGGGAATGGAACCCTGTCTCATTAATGAGAGTACCACCACCAGTGCCTTTAGCTCTTGGTGTGACACGATGAGGTAAAGCTACACCTCAGCACTAATATGTTTTCACTTTAAAGTTATGAACTAAACACCTTTATGACTATCAGCCCCTTTAGGCTTCCTGATGTTGGTTTTCAATTCAACCAGGAGAGGGCGCCACATTATAACCAGAGCTACTCTGTGAGAAGTAATGATTATGATTTAGAAAAAAGCTGAGTGCAGTCATCTGTCAGATAAAAAATCATCATTTAGAAAGTTTTTATAATTTGTCTTTATTTTTTATTGTGTGCCTCATAACTGCTGATGGTGCCCCTCATCCCCGTAATGAAAGAATAAAAGTTTAGTTTTGTAGTCTTTCAACATGAAAATTACAAAGCGCTTCACGAGCACAACAAAAAATAACAAGAAATAAACTTAAAACCAGAGACTGAAAATACAGAATTGACAGAAACAGCAGCATAAAAAGAACCTATAGTGATGAAGAATCAACAGGTCACTCCAAAGGCAGCCTGAACAGGTGAGTGTTCAGCTGCTTTTTAAAGGAGACCACTGAGTCCACTGATCTCAGGCTCAGGGGGAGAGAGTTCCAGAGTCTGGGGACCACAGCAGCAAATGATCTGTCACCTTTGGTCTTTAGCCTGGTGCGCTGCACAACCAGTAGGCTTTGATCACTGGACCTCAGGGACCTGCTGGGGGTGTAGGGACTGAGAAGATCACTATTGTATGATGGTGCTTGTCCATGTAAGGCCCTAAAAACCAGAACCAGGATCTTGAAATGAACCCTGAAGTTATCCAGCTGCCAGTGAAGCTGGAAGAGGAGCGCAGTAACAACAGGGGCGTGTCTAGAATTTTTTTGGGGGGGTTGGCCAGGTAGGGACACAAATTTGAACAAGGGTGGCACATGTAAATGGCCCATAACCTTGAAAAAATATCTATATATTTTAAACAAAATTATAAAGCATTAATCATAACCTAATGGACTACTATAAACAAATTCAAAGCACAATACCAATGGTGCAATTTTAATAATAATTAATTATGAAATGTTTCAAATTTATTATATTAAAACTGGGATATTCTCTGACATTGTAAAGTCAGGATTTTTCAAAAAAGAAACTTAAATTTTCCAGCCGTCGGGGTGTTGATTCACTGCTGATACATGAAGTGACCAGCCAGCACCATGTCCAATGACAACTCGTACAGGACTCGTAAAGACTAATTTCTACCACTAAGTTTATTTTACAACAGTATTTACTGTTAGAACATCTTCTGGGCTCAGAATCAGCTGCTCGACTTGTCGAGTCCGACATTTTACACAGACCCAGCCTCGCCTTGCCGAGCTGACTTTTTAGCACAACGATGCCCTCTAGTGGCTGGTTGATGTAAACATAAACCCAGTGTCGTGCCGTCAAAATAAAATTTTTATTTTTTTTTAAATATAGCTTTTAAAGGAAAAACTGTACACCTCTAAGCGCCCCGTGGAGGTATTATTTTTTTTTTATATAGCTTTTAATTAAAATGTTCCATATTCCACCTTTAACTTCTCAGTTGGTCTACTCTAACATCATGCTGCGTACTTTTTATGATTACAAGTATGAGACCTAAGCAGACACACACAGTTATCTGAGCTGTTCTCTAGACTGAATGCACTAAAGAATTAAAAGCAGAGTGCTAATATGAATTTAAATGACACCTTGAGTTGGGTGGAACATTTAGAACCCAAAGGTTCTTGAAAAGCCCTCTGTAGCAGCTCTGCTCTGTGGGGAATCAACTACATTTTATGCTCTGCTCCACTTCAGCTGTAAGTGGGAAAATCAGAAATGTGGATCATCAAACAAGACCTCTGAAAATCTCAGCGGGGCACACATTCATAGTTCACGTTATTGTTCTATCTGGTGCAAAGCCGAGCCGTAACATCCCAGAACTCAAACCGTGGACTTTATCAGATCATTTGGATTTCACACTCTGCACAGAGTCACCTTGCTAAACAAAGTCTCGTCTTCTATAGAGCTTTCCTCCCTTAACCTGCGTGCAGCCACATGATGGAGCCCAATGAACAGAAGACTTAGAGAAGTTGTTACAGGTGACGTCAGTGGTGACACATAGAGGGTACCACCCCAGGCATCTGGGCCGTGGCGTCTTCAGAAGTGACATGGCCTTGGTTTAAATGGGGAAATAACACGTCCTACATCAATAGTGATGTCCTAGCGCTGCAGGGGACAGGGGATATGTGACCTAGTGGGTGACGCACACAGAAATTAGGGTTTGTAAGTAAATCCTCAATAGGGACTGTCTGTGAAATAATCTTCTAAATAACAAGAGGTCTGAGAAAGAAACAGGAAGAATAGCACTTCACAGACTAAAACAGTGTTTTAAAAATACTCAGATGAGTTAATAGAACTGATCTTTATCCACCAGGGGTCACACCACACTCAACATCGACATTTCTGACAGTTCAATAAGTTCATTTCTGACAGCTTTGTCTGAATTTGACCACAGAGGATCACAGCTAGCCAATCAGTGATAAGAACACTCAGGCAAAGCAACTCAACTAAAACCCACAACAACTCAGTGTTTGTCTTTTATAGTTAAATGGATAAGTTTCTGATTCTGTTTCTCAACATCCTCACCAGGAGGGAACAATAACAAGGACACACATCTGCACATTTTCTCAGTAAACTGCATTTCTGCATCAAAAAGTCTGTTTTCAGTCCATTAAGAAGAAACTGAAATAAAACAAAATAAATATGGGGTGTCATGGTCTTTACACAACCATCACAGCTAATGTCTAACGGTAATAATCAGTCAGCAGCATTCAGACAGAAACATTCTGATTATCCTGACGATTCTGATCATGTCTCCAGAAGATGAAACTCAAAAACTCTGATTAATCGTTCTACTGATGGTGCTAAAACCAGCAGGAGGTCAAAGACCCTCTGCTTTGCATTATAAATACATCACTGAGTAGCTAATGGCGCTGTGACAACTGTGTTTGCATGATCTATTATAAAAATATAAAACCTAGAAAAGACCAGCGTTTAAAATAGCTATTAAATAGTCATCATTATTATGTGTGGTCATAAAAAACCTGTAAAACTCAGGAAGCTTCTTCACTAAACAGTTTGTTCTGATAAAATAAATTGTGTTGTTAGATCTTGTTTTTTTCACCTGCGTCGTATAGCAAGACTGAAACCATTTCTATCGCATGACCACTTAGAAACAGTAATCCATGCATTCATTACTACACGTCTGGATTACTGTAATTCTCTTTATGCTGGAATCAATCAATCCTCGTTGTCTAGATTACAACTTGTCCAAAATTCGGTTGCAAGGTTTTTGGTGGGGGCCAGAAGAAGGGATCATATCACTCCCACACTGGTAGCCTTGCATTGGCTGCCCGTTTGTTTTAGGATTAATTTTAAGATTCTTGCTTTTGTTTTTAAATCATTATTGGGAACTGCCCCACCTTATTTGTCTAACCTATTAGCCCGGTATGTTCCATCACGTCCACTCAGGTCTGCTACAATGGATTTATTAGTGGTTCCGAAAGTAAATCGGGTCACCAGAGGAGAGCGAGCATTTTTATTTATGGTGCTTTATAAATAAAGGCTGATGATGATGATGATGATGATAAATATAATCTTATCAGATAATCATCTTGTGGTGTATTACAAGAGCTCATGTCAGGACCGCTCCGATCATAAATCCCAGCTTTCAAACATGTTGGATTGTCTTGGTCTGATTTTCAGGGACAGACAATTCAATTCAATTCAATTCAGTTTATTTATATAGCGCCAAATCACGACAAGAGTCGTCTCAAGGCACTTCACAAAGTAAACATTTCAATACAGTTCAGTTCATAAGCCAATCAGTAAAAAAGTTTCCTATATAAGGGACCCAGCAGATTGCATCAAGACACTGACTAGTGTCATTGTGTTGGTACAATCCTCATACTAAGCAAGCATTTAGCGACAGTGGGAAGGAAAACTCCCTTTTAACAGGAAGAAACCTCCAGAGGATCCTGGCTCAGTATGAGCAGCCATCCGCTACGGCTCACTGGGGATTGAGAAGACAGAGCAGGCACAGGCACACCCCACACCCACACCCACCCACACACACACACACACACACACACACACACACACACACACACACACACACACCACATATATCAAGTAGCGTTTCTATGGCTACACTGTGATTTCTTAGTAGAAGTTCTATTTAGTAAGAGTAAGAGAAACTTTATTGTCTTTATCTGAGTGAATCTATAATTAATTCAATAGGTGAACTAATAGTAGCACATTCTATGTTAAAGAAAGTAAGATGTAATATCAGGAGAGGGAGAATGTTAGGTGGTTGGCAGCAGTGTGCCAGCCGATGGCCCCCTCCATGAGGCCACCACAGCTCAGCAGAACGCCAGTGTAGCTTCTTCTGGGGAGAAAAACACTTAGAGAGAAAATAAAGTTAACAGCTGAAATAACAGGAAATAATGCAATTA